>JANHFT010003031.1:26178-37000 GCA_032467955.1 Pseudoxenodon macrops | reverse complement strand
TTCAGTTCCCTTCTACTTGATAAATCCAACTCTCATCCTGACTTCTTCGAGATGCAGCATCTTGAGTCCAAGACATTGTCATCTCTGCTGTGTTCAGGAGTACAAAAATTACAATTGATTGTGAAATCAGGTTTTCTGAGAGCAAAGAAGACCAGTGTGGTGTAGTGGTAAAGGTATACCGGTACTTGGAAACTGGGAGTTCTAGTCTTCTCTAGTCTTTGGGCTATTCACTTTCTTTCAGCCTAACCAAGTTTACAAGCTTCTTGTTGTGGAGAAAATAGAAAGTAGGAGCAGCCACCTCGAGTTGCACAAAATAAAGGCAGGATATAATTCCAGTATGCAAATTAATGCAAAAATGGCTTCTTGGGAAGTTAGGACCAAGTAAAAGTAGTAATGAAGACTGTCTGAGTCTGGGAACAACTTTGAGATCTGAGGTTTAAGCAGTTGCTAAAGCAGCTGGCCAGATTACTAGAAAATTTTTCCCCTAAATCCTCTTTTATCTGTCTTCTTGTGCCTAGAACAGTGGTGTCAAACTGGCAGCATGCAAGGCAGATGCGTCATGTGAAAGCCACTCCCACCCTAGCTCCGCAAATGGAAAAATGTCACAAAACATCATGTTTGGCAATGTGAGGTGGTGAGTTTGACACCCATGGCCTAGAACTATACTTTTGCTCTGCTGACTAAAATTCTACCTTGGCCTCCTAATTTCTAGAATTAAGTTTTGCCATTTGAGTCTTCACCTGGATCCTGACAATTTTTGTTGTTTCCTATTACTGTAAGAATCAAATGTGCCTGGATCTCATTTTACTAAATCATACTTTGCTGCTCATGCTGTAATACTATTCATCATAATCTTTGAGGTGAATGCAAATGTTGGAAATGAACACCAATCCATGAAATATAAAACCCAACATTTCACATGCAAATACAACCAGTTGGAATGTTTTCAGATAATTTCATCTTAATATATGTTAATCTCTTCTACATTACAAAATCCTTTTTAACTTGTAGAAAAGCATTTCAGATTTTTTTCTTTTCACAAAAATGCTTACAGATTGAATTGCTAGTTCATAATGGACCTGTGTCAATAACAACAACAACAATAATAATAATAATAATGTACTTGGTTGATACCTAGGATGCTGGCAACAACCCGTATCAACCATTAGCACCAGTCAATGTATTTGTGATGCATTTTTGAACGTTCAGTTGACTGAGTTTCATGTTTAATGAATAAAAGAAATAATAATAATAATAATAAACCCACTAGCATTAAACAACAATAACAAAAAGTGGTGGGTCTCCAAAGCTATTTTAGCAATTGAGAATCTGTACTATTTTTCTGGGCTGATCCATTTGGATGTTTAAGTTTGATACAATCTTATTGTGAAAATTCTGACATCATCAAACTAACCAGACTGTCCAAGACAACTGTAGCTTTCTTCTCCCAGCTTCATAAGAAAACCTAGCACTTTCTCTCTTGCTCTGGTTTGATGGTAGGGGCAGTTCCATCTTTTAAGTTCTTCTTTCCTCTTTAGGCAGGTTGACTTGGTAGACCCTTTGATCCACTTTGAAAGTCAAAATATTTTCCCCAGACAGATGCCAACTCTTCCATATGTTAATCCTTCTGAAGTTGCATATCACTTGAAACAATCAAGATGCAAATGGTTCTATAGTTTGTTAAGCAAAGCCAAAAAAAATGGATTGGTCACTGTGTTGCCAGATTCCAAACTTCACTTCTTTTTCCAGCCAAATGCTGACTCTGCTACAGCTCTCAGCTCCTGATGAAAACAGATGGCTATTATTGCATAGCAACCAATAAAAATTAAATGCTCCTCCAGGTTCGTTAGAAGACAGAGTCAGACACCACCTGTGAATTAATGTCTACCATCATATATTAAAAACAATTCAAAGTATCACTGCATGTCAAATGCTGCTATAATTATCTAACTTTAGCCAATATTTGCATATGCAGAGTGTATCTAGAATATATACAACATAAAAATTCAGGGACAAAATGTTAGTAACAAGTAACTTTCAATTCTACATGCTTGTTATACCAAGAGTGGCAGAGGTATTACACAATGACCTACCTATTTCTTTGCTCTTATGCATGTTTAAGAATGGCCCAGGCAAAAAATAGAAAACATGTAAATGCCTAACAGCATATAAAATAGATTTCTACTTTCAATTGCCTGTTTTATTTGGGTGCATTATATTAGTGTCATAGGAATACTTGATTTCAATACAATACTGTATGAAATTGTGCATGTGATTACACTTTTATTCACATTAACATAAAACTGATGAACAAAGTAACAGCTTAAAACAACTGGGACAGAATATTATTAAGTATTTGAAAATGTAAAATGTTACATATTGGACAATCGGCCACAGAAATATCACCAAATGAATTGCCTGTTAAGAACATTCTTATTAATCACATTAAGAAAGCCTGATTAGAAATAATCAGTTTGTTGCATAATTATCAGAGGGTTATTCCACAGACCATTTCTTGCCCTCCCCTCCCCGTTCCCTTCCACTCCCATCCCTCCCCCTATCCCATCCCAATGTTTGAGTCTCAAAGTAATCATTTCTGCAAAAAATGGTCTCTATTTGCAGTCCTTGGCATTCCCTATTTGCAGTCCCTACAGTCCTATGGCCTTTGTGCGGGAAAATCACAGGAAATTATGGGGTATTTCACATTTTGTCCTCTGATCTTTATCTAGCTTTAATCTGCATTCATAAACCTATTTTTTCCCAGAGAAACCTATGGAAGAAAAAAAGCAATGTGGGTGAACTGGATTGCCAAGCCCCGCCAGGAGGACCCAAGGATCCCACTTGAAATCATATCAGCTCCAGAAACTGCCTGAGATCATTGTCTCTCATTGCTTATAACGTTTGAAAAAAAGGGAATCGGAAATGGAGTGGAACAACGTCATTTGCTTCTCCTTTACTTGCAGACTGCCGGAAGGAATACTTGTAGGTGAGATTTATTTGCAAGTGTTCAATATTTTGTATGCCTATTTTGAGAGGTGTCTCACTGAATCAGTGAGAGATTGGTTAGGAATCACAACCTTCCCTAGCATAACGACTTCTCAGGCATTTGGAACACTTATTCTTGTAACTGTGGTACAATATAGCTGGAAATTGCTAGATTAAGGAAAGCTTGGATATGGATCTATACAGAGGTGGTATTCAGCCGGTTCAGACTGGTTCACCCGAACCGGTAGCAGAAATCACGGGTGGACCTGCCCACCAGCCCTGGCTCTATGGCGTCCTATTTAGGTACATTTTTGAGGCCGTGCGCATGCGCGGAAGGCCATGCATGTGTTGTGTATTGGGGATGTTGAATTATAACTTTGCAGGCGTGGCCAAGCAGCGAAAAGACTTCACTGAAGGAGTTCGAGTGCAGAAGCAGGAGAGTCGAGCCCTCCCATTGGTCAGCACGTCGGACAGCTCCCATTGGCCAGCGCGTCTGACAGCTCGCTATATAAAGAGCTGTCAGACGAAGTTCGTTGTCTCATTGTTCCTGTTGTTAATCTGTTAAATAAAAAGTATTATCGTTGCTGCGTGTCCTCAGTTATTACAAACCTATCTTCAAACTTAATAGCATGCACGCTCACATTAGCGAACCGGTAGGGAAGGTAAGTGAATACCACCCCTGGATCTATACCACTGATGAGTAATCTAAATAACCCTCAATTTCATTGGCCATCCCTGTTGAAGATGATGGGATTTGATCATTTAACAGCATCTGGAGGCCACATTTTTTCTGATTGAATAGTTTTGGGAAACTTGGAAGATTGCAGGTACTATGTGAATTTGTCTGAATGGGGATTTTACATCCTCAGCCTTATTGTCACAAGCAATGCCCTTTTGCCTGAAGGAGCTTTCTATTATTTTCCTTTCTGGAAATATGACCTTATTCCCTTGGAATGGGAGGACTACATTGATTGCCTAATACCTTCCATTTTATCCTATTCATGTGGACCTGCATTTCCTAAACTGACATCCTCCCAATGTGAGTGCAGCTCCTAGAATTTCCAAATAATATAGGATGGAAAAATTGGAAGTTACAAACTCAACACATCTGCTAAGACATCAGACTGGGAAGACTGATGTAGGGATATTAAAGATATGGGTACAAATATGTGATCTGAACTAAATGAGCCCCTCCTCCCGTAATCAAATGAAGTTGTAGCCAGAGACTTGGCAGTTGCAATGTAATACAATCAGTCTTGGCAGTTGCAATGTAGTACAATGTAGCACAATCGGCAGTTTCAATGTAGTACAATCCGTTTCCCATTGTTACCATACATGGGGACCTTCCATTGCAAACCACTTGCTTGGGAGCAGAAGAAGATTTCCAAAGAACAGGCAGAAATCCTATCAACGCTACCCTTTCTCTCTTTATTTGGGTTACTATGACTATGTGCCTTGGGAAGAACTGGCTCCATTGCAAATAAGCAGAATAGCTGCATTTTATACTGGAGTCAGATGTGAGTGATATAAAGTTTGACCAGCTGGGACTGCCTATTGGTGCATGTGTTTCTGAGGTAACTTTACCCTATAAATTGCTGAATCCCAAAAAGAGAGTTAAAACCAAGGAAGAAGAATCCACTGCAAAACAAAATGGGGTGGGTGGGTTGTAATTCACTTAGAGAAATGGATATTGCCAACCTTAAAAAGTTGGCAACAAACTTAAGTAAATCAGGCAATAAATATTTAATGGTATGAATTGCCACTTACTGTACATACAAGAATGTATAAACTGCAGCTATTTACTTGAAAATCCTGACTCTATAGTGAGTTGAGAGGTCAGTGATTGTTGTTGTTGTTTTTACAGCAGGGTTCTGAACACGTTTCACTGTGCCCAGTTTTCACTCATTGTGGACTTCTGGTTATTATCCAAAATTCGTTTCTACTCATTTAATCAAATCTCCGCAAAGGGGCAACAGGACAAATTAACTTGCATTTCATATGAGCAGAGCGATGGTAAAAACCCTTCTGCATCTTCTTTTTCTTTTCACCATCCTTTTTTCTTTGAGTTTGTGTTGGGCCATTATTTATTTATTTATTTATTTACTTGCAGCATGGTATTATTTGTACAATTTGTAACCTAGGAACGTTACTGCTTTAAGAGAGAAAAAATTTAAACCCTCAGAAAATTACTCTCAGTCTAACGAGTTCTTTTCCACTGAATACAGACATCATTAGGGGATGGCTATAGCCCTGGGCTATGCATGAACTTTTTCTTCTAACTGTACACTTTATGTATAATTTAGCTTTCTTGCCTAAATTATTCAAGCAAATAGTGAGTGAAAATAATGGAGTTCACTGAAACCTTCCAGAGTATTAGAATAAAACAGTTTTTTACGTTGATTTGAATTTTTAAGCTTTTTAATCATGGATTTCAAATGGAATACAAATGTGTTTGACTCATCTTAGCTTCCTCCCCTTGTGCCCCTTTCTTTCCTTTTTCTTCTCCTTTCCTTTCTTTGCAGGAAAAGAAAGCAAGGCAAGGACCTGTCCTTAGCAAATACATTATCAATTAATAAATGCTGCTAAAGTATGAAGCTACCTGAGACAGGAAGCTTAAGATCACAGAGCAGAACCTATCAAATTAAGAGCTTTTTTTTAGTACTTGATGGTCTCCATTTTTCAGTAAGTATCCTTAGTTTTTCTAATCCTCCTTTTTCCCCCAGGTAGAGAACAGAGTTTCTACTAAGTTGTTATCAAAGGTGCAATTCCATGGATCAGTTCTCAAAAGTGTTCTATTGATATATGGGATCTAACAGCTGCTTGGGACCTGGTTGCCATTTAAAGAAAACCACGTTTTCCCCTTTGTTCAACTATGATGTTTGGTTGTGGGAATAATGTTCCTCTTGCAGCAGAGTAGAAGTGAGATCACAGGCTGACAAGCAAGGTGATCAATTCCATCAGGGTAAGTAGTGTTTCAGTAACAGGGAAAATGATTCAAATGGTTCCAGTCTTATCAGGACCAACGCTGCCTCCTGGTCAGTTCAGAAGATGGAAAATCCCCATTCAATCTAAAGTTTATCAGGTGTCTTTGGGCCATCACTATCACATTGCCAAGTTCATCTTGCAGGTAATTATTATGAGTGTAAAGTGAGAGTTAAGAGATGCGGTAGCTCAGTGGATAAGATGCTGAGCTTGTCAATCAGAAAGATAACAGAGAGAGCTCCCATTACTTGTCCCAGCTTCTGCCAACCTAGCAGTTTGAAAGAATGTAAAAATGCAAGTAGAAAAATAGGAACCACCTTTGGTTGCCTTTGGTGTTTAGTCATGCTGGTCACCTGACCGGAGACGTCTTCAGACAGCACTGGCTCTTTGGCTTTGAAACGGAGATGAGCACTGCCCCCTAGAGTTGGGAACCTTTACCTTTAAAGTGAGGATTGGCCTGATGTAAATTGCCTTGATGTCTTTAGAGGAAAGATGGGATAGAAATGTTACATTTACCTGCTTTAAATAAGAAGCTACTTTAAACTGTTCTTTGTAAAACCAAATAAAGCCTATACTAAAGACTACAGTACAATTTCTGGGTGCTTTCCACACATAGGACAGCTAAGGACAGTTCTGTGCCTGATTTTATTTTCTTGCAAGGGGAGGGAAATGAAAAAGGAAAGGAAAGGGCACAAAAACATTTGTATTCCATTTGAAATCCATGATTAAAAAGCTTAAACATTCAAATCAACATAAAAGTCACCCTGCTTAGTTTCAGCAATAGCACCACTAAATCATAAATTTTTTGCAAAGGTCACAAAAGGGAAGTTGGCACTACAGATAAATGATAGGTAGCCCAGTAGGTGTAGATTTGGTTTCCTCATGCAGTGTGAATGATTTCATTGCCTGAAGCTGGATTCACATACTACATAGGTAACCCATGACATGATGTGCATGTTTTGCATGTGTGCTTGCATGTGTGTTTATAAACTCAGCCAATTTTTATTATTCAATAGAAATGACTAAGCATCATTTAGTAATTTGTGAACCCAATCTAAACTTGGACCCAACTATTTAAAATGTGTAATGATTTCCTCCCACTGAAAGACTTCAAGAAAGCTAACAAACATTCAGTTAAGGCCTACAATAAAAGAGAACAATAATAACAAGATCAATGATTTGAAAACATCAGGGATTAAAACAGTAATCAAAAAGGCATCCAATCAAATACTTAAAACAGCTTCCATCAGAGTTAAGACACTTATGCAAAAACCTTCCTAAATTGAAAGTTTCTAGCTCATTAGTAAGCTAGCCTAGAGGACTTTCCTTTCAGGAAGTTCTAAAGCTCAGTGCAAACACTGAAAATGTCTTCTCGATGGTCTCACTGCATTTCAGTGGCGGCTGGAACACAAAGCAGAGAGTTTATTGATAAGTAGACTGGCTACAGGAAATTGTTCCCTCAGCTAGCCTTGTAAAATCAGGACTGGGTGAGGACTGTGGGATTCAAATCTATAATCTTAAACTGGGACGATCTCAAATGATATCAGAGTCGGACTCAAATTGGCATACAAACTGGTTAAGGTTAAAGTGGTCTTATATATAAGAATGTTCCTTATGTTCAGCTTCTGACCCAATCATTTATCAATATCTGGTACAGAGAAGAAGGATGAGGAAAAAACAGTGAGGGGGAGACAATTTAGAACTATGCCGCCATCAGTCTGACTTAAGCGCAGTACATAAAATGATATGCTATAATGTCCTACCTGTCAATGACTACTTCAGCTTCAACCACAAAAACACACAAGCACATAATAGATATAAACTTAATGTAAACCACTCCAAACTTGATTGCAAAGAATATGATTTCAGCAACAGAGTGGTCAATGCCTGGAATACATTACCTGACTCCATAGTTTCTTTCCCAAACCCCCAAAACTTTAACCTTAGACTGTCTACCGTTGACCTCACCCCATTCCTAAGAGGTCTGTAAGGGGCGTGCATAAGCGTACCAGTGTGCCTACCATCCCTGTCCTAATGTCCTCATGTATTTGTAAAATATCATGTATTTATAACCAAGCTTGTACATCTTATATATTCACAATCATGTTTATACTTTGTCTGTAATCATATATATGCTTGACAAATAAAATAAATAAACAAAACAATGTTTTACTCACCTGATTTTACTAAATCCACGTTGATGGTTATGCACTCAAATTATGGCTATGTGAGGTCACATAGTCATAAGTGCGAGGACCCATCATATATACAGTAGCTTTTTTTTAATGACTGTGGAACTTGGGACTGTCGCTAAATGAATGGATATAAATCGAGAACTACCTGTAGGGTACTTAGTTGGGGACTGTACAAAATTGGATCCATTGTTTCTTTAGGCACATTATTCTCACAAGATATGAATAATATCTAATATTTTATGCCTATTTTCCTTTCATCTCCCCTGAAGAAGAAAACCTGGATCCCCTGGATCTCTAATACCAGATTCCAGATCCAAGGGGCAACATTTTAGTATGGACTCCACCCCCCCAGAGAAGGGGCAGAATCTGGGGCTCCCCGAACTCTCTAGGTGATTGGCGGTTCCCCCTTCAGAGGGAGCCGCTCTGGCTGAAGTGAATTCAGGGCTCATCCATGAATAAGCCACGCCCCCAGATGAAGGCAGCTGATTGGTGGTTATTGTTCAAGTCTCAGATCCTGCCCAATCAAAGCCTTACCTTATGATATCAGAGGCTCCTCCTAAACTCATTGGCTGGAGCTCTCCATGGCAACCTCCATCATCCTTGGGAAGTCTGGACCACATAATGGAGGCTCTGCTCAGCATCCCTGGAAAGTGGCTGGATTGGATGGATGGCACTGGGGGCATCGCCAGGGTCTCCCTCGCCTGGGCTCCTCAGAAGGGAGAGACCCTCCCCTTCAGGGCAGAATTAAGGGGGAGGAGATTAGAAAAGTGGCGTTCAACCCAATACGACAGATGTGCTGATTCCTGCCGTGTTAGCAGCCTCCATACCTGCCAGCAAACTCCTCATCCATCATGGGGAAGGTGCCTGTCTCTGGAAAGGGGCTGGGAGCAGCCGGCTGGGGGGCAGCGAGATGAACTAAGGAAAAAATTGGCTTCAGGATGTCCCAGTTGGAGAGGCCTTGAGATCACAAAGCTAGAAACTGACCTGGGGAAATTAACCCAAAAGGGGATTCCATTGGCCATTGTAATTATTTTCCAAATACACTCGGCCTGCTGATTGACTTATTTATATATTTTTATATTTAATTACTCAGATTTGTATTCACCTTTATTCTTTCTCTAAATAGCTCAAGGCAGTGAACATACTAAAGACTCCATCGTCCTCACAACAAGCTTGTGAGGTAGGCTGTGGCTGAGAGAGAGGGACTGGCTCAAGGTGACCCACCAGGCTTTCGTGCCTTGGATGGGACTGGTAAGTACTTGCAGGGGGGCTCTTTCCTAATCCGAAGGATCACAGTTCTCCCTTCCATCATCCAGCAGGTGCGTCAACTACAATTCCAAGAACTCCTAGGGCTGAGTGGCTCATAGGTCAGAAACATCCATGATTATACAATCAAAGCTCTGCTGGGAATTCTGGGAGTTGTAGTTAGCTAAAATTGCCAAGGTGAAGAAAGCCATCCTAGGGACGAATTCAAGACACTGGATCCCCTCCAGGAGATCAACTCCATGTTTTCATCCAGGAGCCTATTCTTCTCTCCCACTTCCTGTCTCCTTCCTCAGTTCCAGGAAAGAGGAAGAATCCCCTGCAATGAGTCATCCTGATTGGTGGCCTCCCACTTGTGTGTCTTCTCCTGCCTTTGCTGCTCTGGACAAGCCACTCGGAAGAAACCTCCAACTCTCCACAAAAGGCCAGCAAGGAAGATAAGATTTACCATAAGATTTGCTTAATGACTGCATGATTTACTTAACAACCACAGTCATTTGTTTAACAACTGTGGCAAACACCTGATCTCCTGCTTGAAGCTAATCACATGGAACAGCCACAAGGAGCCAAATCTCATCAGGATGTAGTCTGACTCTCCCTTGGGGTTTCTCCATGAATATCTTCTGGACTGCAGTCTCAACCTAGCCCATGCATTGGGGAAAGAACCGGCTGTTTGCGCTGTTCTTATCACCCAATAAGGGGATGGAGACAAGATGGTGGATTTCATGGAAAAGCTTCTTTAACAGGACAGGAACAGCTATGGGAAAGATGAGCTAACTAGGTCCCATTGGATGAGAACAGCTAAGCATCTGGCTTGGTGGGATGGCCAATGGTTCTCCTGGAGATTATCAAACAACAATTATCAAGCTTGGCTCCCATAGAATCCATCTTACAATTTTTCCTATTCATTCTTTCAGACATACACTTTTAGCCGCTATCCATATGAATAATTGATCAAATGATTTTTTCAAAGGTGTCAAATTAATTAGCAGTTGCTGAACAACAAATTTGCTGAATAATTTTCACAGAGTTCTATTTAGCAAGATTTATTGAGGTGAAAGGGAAGAGAGTTACAAGAATTACACTCATTCAACCATTTCCCATATGGAAACATATATAAATTATTTTCTTTGACTCCTGAAGACTATCTAAGTGGAAATAATTAATGTATTCTTTCAAATAAAAGGACATCTTACAATCCCTTTAAATATCAGGGCGTTATGTCTCATGTTTTTACATTTGTTCTGGCTGTAAGATGCTCCTTTGTGTTCAGGTCTGGCCTCAGAAGGATAACATGACACTTTGGGATGAAGATACAGACCAGCAGACCAGCACTGGAGGCCAGGATGGAGAAGACCTGCACAGCCACCATGTATTTCCCTTTGGTGCTCAGGTAG
>JANHFT010003030.1:103718-123231 GCA_032467955.1 Pseudoxenodon macrops | reverse complement strand
GTGATATGGCATTACCAGGGGTGGGTTGCTGGGGGTTCGCAGAGGTTTGGGAGAACCTCTAGCTAAGATTCTGTGCATTTCTCAAACCCCACTACTGGATGGCCCTGACTGCCCCTCTCCTCCCCACATGGCCCGTTTTGGATGCTAGGTAAGTGCAGGACATGCACGGAGGCTCAGGGAGGATGAAAAACGGGCCTATTAGGAGATCAAGAAGGCAGGAAATGAGCCAGAGGGCCTCCGAAGCCTGTTTTTGCCCGCCCAGAGCCTTGAGGAAAGCCTTTGGAGGCTGGCAGAGGTTGGTTCCTAACAGTTCGGTCCAGTTCTATGGTTCTTTCGGCAGTGCTGTAGGCACCATCTTGGATTTTGCTTCTGTGCATACGCAGAAGCTTTTTAAGCGCGGTACATGCACACATGCACGCAAAGTGTATACGTGGCTGCAGTGCGCCCCTGAGCAAACCGGCAGTAAGAACATTTAGAACTCACCTCTGGAGACTGAGGATGGCAAAAAGCCCCCCCACCCCCACTGTGGTGCAGGAAGCCAACTAGGCCACGCCCACCCAGCAACTGAACCCCTTGCTCAAAATTTTGAATCCCACCCCTGGAATCAATGTATATGTGTGTGAGTGGGTCTGTGTATATAGGAGGGTCATTTATGTAAAAACAGTAGTAGAGCCCAGTGATCAAAGCCCTGCCTCTTATTACATGCTAGCAATGTATGCGATGCACATAAAAAAGGAATGGGCTTTGCATTGCCTGGCTGCAGTGGTGCTGTTCATGTGCACCCACCCCCAGAAGGCTCTGCTTTCTTGTCTTCATAATTTATGACACTGCAAAATTGCACCTGCAAATCATTCAGAAAGAGATTACTTCTTAGCTTCACCATAACCAGTAATAAACCTTATAAAACCTGGGAAAAGGTATTGCAGTTTATCCAATATTAGAGACCGGTGCATCAGCTTGTTCTTCTGGGTCAAGAAAGAAAGCAGGAACCACTGTTCCAAGTTACAATCAGCAAAAGAATCACAGAATTCATGGCTTTACAGATGTAGCCGTTTCCCTGAAAATAGGACCTCCCCGCATAATAAGCCCAATCAGGCTTTTGAGCGCATGCGCTAAAACAAGTTGTCCCCAAAAAATAAGCCCTCCCCAAAACACAGCAGCAGCCATGAGGTGACCACGCTCGCCGCATCCTGTACCTCAAAAACAATAAGGCAGGATATTTGATATGAATTTTAGTACAGGATGAGATTGTTATCCAATTATATTTCTTAGAGGTTAACTTAATATAAATATCTTTATGCTTACCACCACAGCCATTTGAATGCTGGATGTTACAGGGATGTTATTGTTTGTTGACATAGATATTTTATCCTTTTTCTTTAAAAAAGTTGGGTGTTCATGCTGCCTTTATGGATATTTGATTATTTGACGTTGTTGTGAGTTGACATTGATTGGGCATCATAAAAATGCAACAAATAAATAAATGTGAAGTATTATAACTGGGGGAGATGATGTCAAAATATCTCCAAGTCTGATCAAACGTAATAACATTCAAATCAATTTGCAACATTTTAAAAAAAGATAAGAGATTAATGGCTCCGTAGTTATGGTGGAATCCTGCCCATCATTTGCCATTCATAAGAGTAGAGCAATTTTTATCACATAACATTGTTCACAGTTTGCTTTCCTTCTATTAATCAAATGTCAGGTTTGTTTCATTTGTTTGTTATTAGTCTGGATCGTACACAGGAAAATGTCTTTATTCCGATAATAGTAGTCCACAATTGCTCAAGAGGCTTTTCCTGCTCACCGTGATACGATTAACTTGAATATTTCTCCCAGACTGTTTGGTCTTTGCTCTTATGATGGTTCTCATTTATAACACTATAGAATTAACCAAATCCTTTGGGTAAATCCAGAGCTCGTTTATATTCTGGGTTATGATTTCTGGTCAGCAAGAAAAAATGTAATACAAGCAGTGGTGGGATTCAAACAATTTAACGATCGGTTCTCTGGGTAGGTGTGGCTGGGTGGTCATGTAACCGGGTGGGCGTGGCCAACTCTATGTCACTCGCGTGGGTGGTGCCTGTATGGGCCAGACAGGGTTGGGGAGGGAATCCAGGGGTCTCCGGTGGGTGGGGCGGGAGGAAAGAAAGATCCAATCTCATTCTCCCTCTCTCCCTCTCTCCCTCCCTCTCTCTCTGTTAAATGTCCCATACCTGTGTATCTGGTACTGTTTCTCTTTCTAGAATCCAGATATTTTTGTGCTTCTAGAACTTATGGGGATTTAGAAAATGTTGGCCATTCCCAAACACTAAGACCTAATTTTGTTTTATAACATATAAATTCCATCCTCAACTTAAACAATGTGTTGTCGGAATACATACATACATACATACATACATACATACATACATACATACATACATACATACATATATATATATATATATATATGAAACTATATATACGGTATATATC
The DNA here is from genome assembly GCA_032467955.1 of Pseudoxenodon macrops. NCBI lineage: Eukaryota > Metazoa > Chordata > Lepidosauria > Squamata > Pseudoxenodontidae > Pseudoxenodon > Pseudoxenodon macrops. The sequence goes on along the minus strand of JANHFT010003030.1, from coordinate 120,750 downwards.
TATACACAAAATTATATATATATTATTATATTAATTATATTATATTAATTATATATACCGGTATATATAATTAATATGCAATTACAAAGGATGTGGAGAAATTATTACATAGTTGTAAAAATTATAGTTTCAAATATGTATGAAAAGTATTTTTATTTAACGATTATATAATGCATTATCTGAAGAGTTTCATGGTACTAAGAAAATAATAGACAAGTCTGATACATTTGTATTAACAATGGGTCAAAACAAGCTGATTGAAATAGGTATCATTAGGCTATTCCTAATTGCCTCTTTTGCATTCCACATAAAAATTAGCATCGTCATATGCACTCCATATGAAATTCATAAGGAGAAATATTTTTCCTAGTAATACAGCAAGGAAAGAATGTCTGCAGGTGGCCTTGTTTTGCTCAATAATACCAAAAAGCTAATGGAAATCTTTGGCTAACCAAACCCCAATCCTGAGATGTTATGCAAAGTACTGGCAGAGAATCTGTCCATTTATTTACTGTGTTTATTACACATATATCTATGCTGCTCAGTTTCCAAGGCTATTTCTATGCAATAATATTATATTAATGACTTATGGAAAAATATATTTGAATCTTTAAAGATTTTGATTTGACTATGATATAGTATTGTTTATATGCAGAATTATACCTTTAAATTCGGTATTAAACACTGTGCCTAGTACTGTGAGAATGTTGCTTAATAAATAGAATGGCTCAGTACCTTAGTTTACAAATCATTTGTCCTTTCTCCCTAGTAGAGCATATTGATACAGGCCATATGCATTTGTTTCAAGATTAGCCAAAATTAGGAATCCAGGTTTATGTTATTTTAGTCAATCCTAAACATGTTACATAGCTTTCTAAGAGACTGTGACAGATATGAAAATAAATAAATCTAAAAATGTGGAAGTTTAAATAAAGCATTTATTAAGCACAGTTTTTTATCAATGCACCATAAAGGAAAATTTAACAATAGTTTAATTAAACTTACAATAGTTTAAACTTATTATTGGATTAGTAGTTTGGAATGTAGAGCAGTCCAACTATTTCATTGAAAATAAAATTCTTCAAATCCATTTTCAGGAAAAAAATAACTTAACATTATATACAGGTTTCAATGTTTTTAGTGTTCCATTGAAGTTCATGACTGGTAATTTTTCACCTGGGAATTGTTATCCACAATTTTGTTATGATTATCAAAAGGCTGAGAAATATTTAGACAAATAATTCTTTCCACTTGAGCTAAAGGAATAATAATTGATGGGGAATTCAAAATGATATAATGGGTGCTGCTTTTAAATTTTATTTCAAAATATCCAAGGACATATATAAAAAGTTAAAGTAAACTTACTATCTCTGAGATGACCTAATTTCTGTTAGTATCAAGAATAGTTTAAGTACTTTGAATCAGTTTCATGATATCCCAGATAACAATTTATATTCTGTGCCCCACCCTCATGTACTGGAACATATCTGGTAATCTTCCTTGCAACCATCAATAGGCCAACCTGGAATATTTGCATTTAGATCACTTCTACTGAACAGACATTAACAACATTGCCAAACTGTATAAAAATTTTGACACAAAATTAAACTCAGTTTATATCTTCCGAAATTACTGTATCTGATTTTAAATGAAACTTTCCCTCACTATTAGCCCAGTTCCACTGATGAAAGAAAACTAGAACATTAGTCCATTGCATAAACTTATTTGCAAGACATATACATTTCTGAAGTTTCCTATTTTTGTCCATTTCCGCATATTTCTTCTATTCATAGTCTCCATTTGTGCATCCAACACAAACTTCCTTATAGTTTGGATCACATAAATCTTCTTACTGCATTTGCTAAAATCCACTGCAGATCCAAGGTGCAAAGATACACTTTGCTCTGCATTAAAAGTGGTTATCCTTTTTGCTGTAGAGTCTTTTCTCTAGTGATGTTGAATTCCACGTTGGTTTCACAGTAACACAGTTTTTATCCACAGCTCTATATTGTGAATATGGAGTCACGGGCAACAGCAACAGATGCAGACTCAGTCTGTCACTCCAAAAGGAATACAAATATGCTTAAAGCTGCTTCATTTATGAAGCAAACTTAGAACTGTTAGCTGCCTGGAGAAAGGGAAATGAGGAAAAAGCTTAACGTCTCAATATATCAAAAGCTATTTCAGTGACAAATGTTCAATTTCTTATATTAGTAGAAGATACTTTTCACATAGAAATGGCAGAGGCTGCCTTGATAATGAAGGAATCCCAAACAAGGAAGCCTTCAATTTTACTCAGTACTTGATTCAAAGTACAATGTGATTTCATTCTCCTTTATTCATCTTCCATGCATGCCATGTGTACAGACTTATGACCACAATTGCAACTGGGATTGCTGCTGTAATGGTGCAGTTGTAAAGCAAGATATCCTGTGATTGCAATTATTTGTAATGGCAATCCCAGGACTCCTCAGTCCAGTTGTTAACCAAGAATTGGTTATATCAATACCAGCCCCAACCTTTAGTAAGTCAAGAGACTGCCTTCAATTACCTCTATGTCTCCATCACTCCCCCATCTATAACCTTTTGGCCAGCCTGCATCCTGCCCTGTTTAGCAACAAGCAACTAAGTGGTTCTAGGGCTGTTTGCCATGACCAAAGAAGCCTCCACCACCTCAGCTCACCCCCAGCTGCCATTCATTCACACAACTACCTTCTCTCTCCAGGCCCATAGACTCCATAGTCTGGCCAAGAAGCACCAACAGCATTTGTTCACCACCAGTCCAGCCCAGCAAACATTTCTTCACCCAGAGCCTTCTCTCCCGGTTCCCTGCATGGATCTTTCACCTTTTGCTGTCTCTGTTTGGGGCCCAAATGCTCCAATAAGCCTTTCTTACTTTCCTACGTTGTCCTTCTTCTGAAGGCAGCGTGTTTCTGTAAAACTGAGCTATCTTTGGAACACCTTAGGAAAAGCAGTGCAGATTTCTGAAGGATGTGTTGTCTTTGTAAAGCTGTGCTGTCTTTGGAATGCCTTTGGAAAGAGAGTGCAGCTTTATGAAGACAGTGCAGCTTTACAAAGAAGCACTGTCTTTGGAATGAAGGGGGGGGAGTAGAAAAATAGGCAATGTTCCCTCAAGAGGCTGGATCCAAAAAGGAAGCAGCAAAAGACGAAAGGTCGAAGCGGGAAACTGGAAGAGAAGGCAGTTGGGCAAATGAATACTTGCTGGTGTTGGGTTAAGGTGGGGAGCACTTGTAGGCTGGGGAGCAAAGACAACTGGGCACTATAATGAATGCTTTCTGATGTTTGCTAGAGCAAACTGGGGTGCTTCTGGCTTCCTGAAGTATGGCAAGCAGCCTCAGAGCCATGCCATTCTAAGGCTGCTTGCTGCCTTTCAAAACAGGGTATAAGCCAGCCAAAAGGGCAATAATATTGGGGGGGGGCAGAAATTGATGATCGGGAGAGTTGAAATGCCCCTGATGTAAGTGTGGGTGGGTTGTCAAGAAGTGGAATTTTCATCACATAACTGTGGCACGGGGGGGGGGGGGCAAGTTCATTTTTTTCAGCCCTCCTGTAACTCCAAACAGTCACTGAACAATTGTACACAAGTCCAAAGCTATCCATATTAGCAATTGTGAATTTATTTTAATATCCAATGGGCAGGTCTTAAAAGAAGCCAAAGTTGCCCAGAAATTGTCTGGCATTCCTTTTGCGTCATAGCTGAGGCCAATGATGGGGAAACCTGCCAGTGCAAGATGAAATCTCAGTCTTCAAGAGGCACAGCCTGTCCCTGTGTCTCAGCACAAAGGCTGTAATAAGCCATCATTTTAAATGCTTATTTAAAATAGAGCAAGAAAGGAGATTATTTTATACACTATGGCTGTATTGTCAGTGAGGGCAGCATATCAATGTTCTGATGGTGCATAGATTTATACGAGAAACCCTAAAAGAATTACTACAAAGTTCACTCAACTAGTCACTTGAAACCCCTCAGTGATAAACTCAAACGTTCTGTTTCAATACTTGCCTAGACGTGAAGCAGTAACAGTGTATATATAAAAAAGAAACAGCTACACTTCTAGAAGCGATTTGTCTTTGTGCTGCAACATACTGAAAAAGAAATAAAAAAACAACGTGCTTTTTCAGTTTTTTGTGACAAATGCGTTTTTGAAATCATGAAAATAATTTCAGATGGAGAACAGCCCTTATTTGTTAACAATGTTCCACAATTACTTATTTTAAAATATATTTGTATGAATGTTTTAGAATATAACAATATGTAATGCAGGGGGAAATGCATCAATTAGACTTAAAGAGAACAGAACTGCCAACAACACAGACTTCTAAACTCTCTGTTTTGCAATTTTATAATGCTTGCATGCTAAGAATGCCCCATTGTGCAGTTGTTCTCTAGTAAACCTGTGCAGAATTGCAACTTCACAAAAGCCTAACAAAGGTCGTGAGTTACATATCTTAAGAGCCCTAGAATTTTTCAGGATCAAAAGTTCCAAAACATATATTGAAATTGAGGAAATAGTATCCTAACAGACAATCAACTGAAAATTAAATTAAAATACCTTATCTCATTATCATCTTGGTTGATGTTAGATTGTGAAGTCTGGTGTATTTGTAGTATATGCCTGCAGGTCCTTTTCTATAGCAAAATAAGAAAGAGGCCTTATGTTAATGTAGAAAAAATATAATATGATCAATTGCATTTTTAAAAAAATGAAATACTAAAAGCATGTTGTCACTCAGCTGAAAGAGGAAAAGAATAGAAGTCAAATCTCCTTTTCTTTGTATTGATTCCATCTCTGGGAGATCATATATCACTGTCCATGTAGTTTTCTTGGCAACCATACAGCATGGAAATAGTTTGCCCCTGCTTTTGTACATACGTGTGACTGTGTATACATTTTCTTTCAGCCCACCTTTTTCTTACAATTTATTGATAGCAGAAAGATATAAAGGCAGAATAGCCCTTGTGCTTCTTTGTACTGTGATTATTTAGTTGTTGCAGAAGGGTCACATTATACCACTCATTTTGAAACTATTCTTCATAATTGTAGGCAGCACAATCCTTCAAACTTCAAATCACAGTAGTTTGACCTTGGGAAAAATGTTACTCTTAGCTAATCCCCAGAATTAGGACTATACATGTTATAAAACATCTATAATCCCAATTGTGTGGATCAGCTAAGAGTAACACCCATTCCCCACTATCCTGTCAGAGCTGAAGAAGCTTCTTGGATGAGAAGCAAAACATCTTCAAAAGAAAAAACAAGAAATTCCAGTTGCCTCCTGAAAAAGCACCTTTGGGACAACCATGACCTGGCTGACTGAGAATCTCTACAGACTTTTAGCTACACAATTTGAGATGAAAAAAACCTTTGAATGGTGTGGGAGTAAGAATGGTTTTCCAGAGGAAAAACTGCAGACTACAGGAAGCAATTGCACTATGCAGGTGACCCTGGGGACACAGATAAAACCTCCAAGTGCTTCAATGACCTGCTAAAAGGATACAAGGAATATAAATCCCCACTCTCCTGTCAGAGCTGAAGAAGCTGCTTGGATGAGAAGTGAAATGTCTTCAAAAGAAAAAAACAAGAAAGTCCAGATGCCTCCTGAAAAAAAGCACCTTTGGGACATTAGCTAAGAGTATGTTTCAGTAGTCTTTTACTGTAATGGCCCCCAACCTTTTGGGCTCTAGGGACTGATTCTATGGAGAGAGGTTTTTCCGTGGACCGGAGGAGGTGTGGTTTCGTGGGCTGCTGTATCTCGCGGATGGGTCTTTGCTTGTGTGCGTGGCCTGATTTCTGCCATATTGTGGCCCAGTACTAGTCCATGGACTAGGGGTTGGAAACCCCTGTTCTACTGGATAATACTCACTACATCAACTGGGCCTGGCAATCATTGAAGTTTTGCGAATTTTGCAGCATTTAAAAAAATCTTTATCATTGCAAGCTTATGAAATCACACTGCTGTTGCCAATTCCAAACTGGCATTCAATTCTACATCAATACCTATTCCTCTTCACTAGGGAATGTAATTCCACACTGGAGAACTGTCCTCTGCCAACATGTTATCTGCCTCTAGGCAGGATGGCGTAAAGAAAGGAAAGGAAAAGAAAATGACAAAGCTTTCTAGAAACATAGAAAGTGTAAAAAAAACAAAAACCTTTCCTCAAATCCTGTCTGAGAAAGATTTGTTTGCTTAACAAGAAACCAAGGTACTTCACTCAAGGGCATATATGATACTTCAATTTAGTATCCTCTTTAACCAATCATATATTTGGTATTTCTCACCTTCCAGCATATGGCTCCCAAAACAAAGCCGAAGACAAAAGTCAACAATGATGAAAGTGCTATGCTCAATACTTGATTGCTAAACTTACTGAGGGGCCCCAATTCTGCTTCTGGAATTAAAAAAAAGAACAACATTCTGGATTAATGAAGACAGATTAAAACAAAACAAAATCTCCAGGGTAACAATGTTAAACTTGTGAGTCATGTATTTGGTAACACTTTTCTACTCCTTACATTGTAAATGATACCTTCAAAGTAGTTTGTGGTTTTATTAGGAAGTGTTTGGCTGCCTGAAATTCACAGCTTTATTTGCACTTCACTCGGGAAAGGCAAATATTCTGGCAACTTTATAATCCCATGTAACCATCTGCAAAGGAACATTTACCAAGTTATCTTCTCATTTTCTCTTGGCTGGATTTTCTGCTAAAGGTCTCTCCTCCCCCTTTAAACTAGACCACATAATTTATCAGAAAAATACACTTAGAAGCTCACAGATGTGAATTCTCAAGAGACAGAGCAGCATGAACTGAAAAATGACAAGGATTTTCCCCACTCTTCATTGGAGAATAGAGTACTACTAGCAAGAGCAGCCCCACTGGCCACTGAAATAATAGTTGGGGCACTTTTGCTCATCTGAACATTTGAAAGGCAACCTATACTAAGACTTAGCCTATAACAGTGTTTCTCAACCTTAGTAACCTCAAGATATGTGGACATCAATTCCCAGAATTCTCCAGCCAGCATGCTGATTAAGAGAATGCTGAGAGTTGAAGTCCACATATCTTAAATTTGCTATTTGCTAAGCCATTATAGAAGCGCTAAAAAAACCACAAAGGACTAAAAGAAGCAGTAGCCTGCTGTCTATCTGAAACCAATTGTCCCAACCATGATCAACACAGACTTGTAGCAAGGACCTTAAAATAGCAGTAAATATGTTTCTTGCTCTGTCTCTGGCAGTTTTTTTAAAATTTGGAATCTTGGTGTGACTCAGCTCCTATATCTATGTGGCTTCCCATATTTTTGAGTTATTCTCATGTAGGACAGTCATCATATGCATATGTATGCCCCATAGCAAAATAAGGTCTGGTGAGGAAGAGTGAAAGACAGATATGATGAGGCCCCATGAGCTGAGATATAGAGACAGTATCTTTGAGTGATTTCTTCAGGTGCTTGTGTTTACATTACCTAATTATCTCCTATCTTTGCAAAGAGCACCTGATGGCTTTAGGTTCCTGCAGTTCATTTGGCAAGAAACTCTAAAGTTAATCCTGATATGAGAACAGGATTGCAGATTGAGTTTCATCCACTTTGCCACTAGAAATATCTGCGAAAGGAGAAAAATAATCACTGGCTATCTTTATTTGTCCTTCTCAGTAAGAAACTAGTATATTGTGATTTCCTGCAGCCCTTTATACCTGTGTTCATTACTTGGCTGAAATGCATTTGGATTCTTTGTCATCAGTTTAGAGATTCTCTGACTATTTCTCTTATTCATTTTCTTGGGCAAGAAATCTAAATCTGGCAAGTATTAACATCTAGTTACCATTTGATCCTACAGGGGAGTAATTATAGTATATAGCATATCCCATATATTTGTTCAATTTGTGTGTGTTTTCTAAATATATAATTCTTTAATTATATTCTCTCTATACACACACACACACACACACACCTATCATCTGTCTGTCCATCCATCCATCCATCCATCCATCCATCCATCCATCCATCTGCATTTTGACAGTCTATAATTAGCCTCTGCTGTTTGAATAAGTCACTTTGTTTACACATTAGCCCTATGCTGCCTCAATACTGCACACAAGGGATACTATTTAATTACCAAAAATTAATATGTAAATATATTGTTAAAATGGCTTTTTTGGAAGCAGAGTACCAAGGGATATAGTACATAGGACAAAAAGACAAATTAAGTAGGGCTATATCACTCATATGGACAGGGCTTGGATTTAGGTTTGTTTTAGTAAATTTTGTTGCAAGTCTTTATTTTTCATGTGTTCTAAAGGACCAATTTTGGGATTCTTAAAAAACAAAAACAAAGCTCACACACCTAGCTATAGTCTGTCTACTTGAGTGTTGAACCAAATCCACCATCTGCACTCTCCTGTATGAATGGTTCAGTGCACAATTCAACACCATATCTTTGTCTTTACTGCAATAGCTATGTTTATAAATGTCCTTGTGAAGATGTTAGTTTATACAAATGGTACTTTCATTAATTAGCTTCAGAATGCACTGTCCCTTTCAGACTTTTGGGTACCTGCAAAGATTAAATCAATTCTCTAACTGTTCAAGTTGGCCTTTTTTAATGATGGACAGTCTAAACTTGTGCTGTGCCTTCTAGCTCTGATTAGTTATCTATAAATTATCAGTTAAAATTTCAATCTCGCTGAAATGAAATGTAATTCCAGTCAATATTAAATTAGATAACCAGCCACAAAAATGCTAAAAGGATACTGCCCCTTTCAATTCACATTATACACTTTTTCATTCAAAATATCTGCTAATTATAAGATTTTTATTGACCATTTTACTTCAACTAAAAATCCTGCATACTCCTGTTTAAGCCAAATACTTTAGCTTCACTGTAAATACAGTTTTGCAATTCATAGTTTATAAACTTATCTACATTTCTAAATCTTGCTTTTATGCAGATTTATCCAACATTGTTTGAACTTTTCATAGACCTTTCAAGCATGCTAACAGGAAATTTTAATCAAGCAGAACAGATATTTCATGCCTGCATAATTCATAGAAGATTATTTTACACCCAGTAAGCCAACTGTAGAAGCTCTTAAATATATTTGATCATAGTAGTTCTAGAGAACATTGCCTTATACCAACTTAGATATGATCAATCTAACCAGCATTGTCTACAATGACCAACAAAGGCTTTCCAGAATTGCAGACAGTTGTTCCAATTGCTCCTTTTTTATATGGAGATCAAATTGGAACCATTTAGGCCTATGACCAAATTCATCATGTCTATTTTTATTATGTGTGCCAGGTCTTGGCTGTGAAAATCCAGGTATCGGCTAGATGGCACCAAAAGCATTAAAAAACTCACTCTGTATGATATGGGACGGGTGAGGATTTCTGTAGTCCACATTTGATAACTATATTTGCCTTAATGTTCACCGCTGCATTCTTACCATTGTGGAAAATAACTATATATTTTTATCCTATTTGATTAGGTATAAATCCATAAGATGACTTGTCATTTAGTTTTATTATTGCTTTGAGTCCATCAGAAATTTAGAGGATTTGCAAAAGTCTTTATTAAAATTTTACATGTTCATCCCAACTATGTGCTTATTAATACTGTCGTAAAATTTGAAAAAATTGACAAAATACTTTCCTTGCAGAATTCTATTTTCTCTGTAACATTTGCTATTCCCATCAAACATCTTCCATCAGAAAACCAGATCTGAAATGCTGTTCTCTATATTTAAAAAATGTAGTTTTTTCATTTTACAGTGCATCCCCTCAGTGATCAGAAATATAGGCATGCCATTTCTTTGGCTAGCCTAATTTCTTGTTTATCCTCTAATTTCTTTCTTTAAAGGTGATTTTAGCAGTTAGTATCATAACACATTTTTAAAAAATCTCTTTAAAACATGATATCTGGATCTACTAACTTTTCTCATTGTTGTCTGTTAGAATTAAAGTTTCATTTTGTAGCTTGTTAAATATGTTTTTGTCAAAAATCAATCTTTGTGAATACATGCACTCACAGATACGCACATGCGTGCAAACATGCACACACACACAAATATATTTGCTGTGTCCTTATTTCACTTTATTGTTTTCTTTGAATCTAGTGACATTCCTGTCTGGTGTCTTAATTCTGAAATATTTAGAGAAAATCACTTGAATACCTAGCTTTACAGTCTCGAGACTGTAAACTGAAGTGGCAGATTTTGAGGCTCAAAATATGGCACTGCAAGAAACGGATTCCTTGTCCATTTCATCTTATGGTTTATAAAGTCCAGTAAAAGTTAAAATCATAAAGAAACTTCCTCACCTTCTCAACTAGTAAGCCTCCTTAATTTAAAAAAAAAACTGGGATTGAACACTATATTTGTTCTTAGATTCTAGAGTGAAAAACGTTTTTAAAATTTCTATCACAGCTTCATCAAGCTTTAATAATTTAATGCTTCCCAGGCTGAAGGAGGGGGGGGGAGGAAGAGATAGATGAGGAAAAGTAACCTCATCCTGGTGCCATTAAATGACATTCAGGGGTATGTTATGAAATAATTAAAAGAGATCTATGTATATTATTTCAATTTTACATTTTCTATATAAGCCCTTCAATTCTAATTCCCAAAATTGAACACCAACCAAAGCAAAACCATGTGCTTCTTCTCCAAGCTGTATGTTTCATGCTGAGAAATCATATTAATGTTGAGTGCTATTAGACATGTTTGCCATTTGCTTCTTTCCTCTGCTGGCAAAGAAGTTTATTTAACCAATGGATCCTGAGGATATAGAACTAATTTGCACAATATGGCTGATTTTCTTCCCCACCTCCCCAATTAATATGACAATATTGAAAGCAATTGTTTACACTTACTGTTGCTGTTATTGTCACTGCTATCATTCCTAAGGGAACTGGCCGCAACAGGATGTAATAAAAATGGCTCTGTGACACTGGTGCTTGAATCTGAGACAGAAATAATATGTCAGTGTTTTTTATATATATATTTTAAGCACACAGGAAGTTGCATAATACAGAATGAAACCTTTGGCTCATCTAGTTCAGGATTTCTGTAGGATTCTTTCCCAGCCTGATCTGGATATGCTGAGGACCACGCGTGGGAGCTTCCCGCTACAATAAAGCTGGACCCATTGGGGGAGGGGGGGAAAGACACCTACTTTTTTTTTTACTGATTTATAACATTTAGACAATTCAGTAAAAAAAGGTTTATGTGATCAGATGTAAATAGCTATAATGGAAACAGAGCAGCTAAATTTTCTATATTCTATATTCAGAGCCATGGTGGTGCAATGGTTAGAATGCAGTACTGCAGGCTACTTCTGCTGACTGCCGGCTGCCTGAAATTTGGCAGTTCGAATCTCACCAGGCTGAAGGTTGACTCAGTCTTCCAACCTTCCAAGGCGGGTAAAATGAGGAGCCAGATTGTTGGGGGCAATATGCTAACTCCGTAAACCACTTAGAGAGGGTTGTATAGCACTGTGAAGCAGTATATAAGTCTAAGTGCTATTACTATTACTAATACCACCTTGAGCTAGTTATAAAGTAATAAAAACAGTATTAAAAAATAAGCAAACCAGGTCATTCCAATATACGCTAAATTATCTGCTGTTGACCCTTTGTTTTTATTTTTATATTATTATTTTTCATTAATGTAAACTATTCTGACTAATTATAAAACACTAGGCTCATGAATATTTTACCTAAAATTAGGCAAATTATAATTCGCTGATGAAATGTAAAATAAAATGGCAGTTTCTTTTTTAACATTCTCAAGTATAGTAGTAAAAACATAAAATTGATATAGGTTCTACTAAAGCACCCATTTTGTAGAATGTTTTCCTGACATGGGTCTTCATATCTAAGCATCTGACCTAAACACAATCATTTTAGCTAATTGTTTTTCTGCTTTTAATATTTAATGCTCTTCCATCACAATTAAAGCCTGATGATTTAGGACACATGGACATAATTTTATTGCAAATATAATTTATGTTATATTTCTTCAAAGATTATAATTGACAGTAATACAGAGTTCTTATCTTATAAATTCTTCAAAATCCTGGTTCTTAAATGAACAATTAAATAACTCTAGAAACCTAATAAAATATATGTTCAAATACATTGTATAATCTTTGAAACAGCAATTAGAACTCATTTGTTCTCCCCCCTTATATTTTCTATATATGTCCTTAATGTCAGCTGTTGACAAATATTAATATATTTATTCTAGAGCAGTGTTTTACAAACTTTAACCTATGTAGACTTCAACTCTCAGAATTCTTGAAGTTAATAAGTTTGAAAAATGCTGATAAAGAGTGTCTGATTGAAGTACTTCAGCAGAAGAAAAAAATTAAGCAGTCTTAGCTGATCTCACAAGTTAAGCAAGCTTGACTTAAGTTAATAGTGAACAGGAATTATTTGGGAACTGCAACATTGCTCACTAGAATAGGAAGTTTAAAACAACATTCTGGAAGATAGAAATTGAAATAAATGTCAAACCACTTCTGAAACAATGTCAAGAAAAGTGCATGGCAATAGCCACCAGGAATCAAGCTTGGTTGCAGGCCTGCTATCATTTTTATTATTATTATTCCTATTATTCTGAAATAAAAACTATCCCAATTTATTATTTTTAGCTCTATGTTTCATCGAGTCTGAAATAAAATAAAGTTAGGTTGAACGCATAATTCTTAGAAATCAGAATATAGCTTCAGCAAAAAAAAAATCCCACAACAACTTCAGAGGTCAAGTGAAAATATGTCTTACAAAATCTACAAAATATGTTATTACAAAATTGACTTATTTGTACAGTCACATTAATAATAGAAGGTAGATACAAATGAAAAGTTACCATAAATGCTAGGAATAACATGTATGCATACACATTTCCACAGAGAAATCTAACCCTTCAATTTCATGTTACTGTCTGATTAACAAGAAACTTTTGCAAGAGATGTGTTTTCTATCAAAATATCAAAAAAACTACATCCCAGTATTTGAGTACATGGCATTTCACCTCTCAACAAAAATCATTTCCATTGCACTGTTGTCTTTTCAGAATAGATTTTTAATTGTGTTTCTTCAGCAGCATTTTTGAATAACCTTAAAATTTGCTGATTGTCAGAGTAACAGAAATATTGTAAAAGTGTTCCAGTACAGAAAATATAAAATAGCCCAATAGTTAAATACAAAGAATAGCTCGGGTCACATCTATTGAAATATTTTCATATATTTATCCGAAGTATAAATATGCCCTCTCATGGTTCAAAGTCACTCAGCCACTTCCCTGCCAAATAGAGAACTAGAATCTGGACTTCACACTCCTAATTCTACATTTCTATGCATGTCTGTGTCTGTGTGTTTGCATATTGCACTTAAATTGCACTTATTGCATTGACATATCATGTGTAACATTCAGTCAATTACAAATCAGCCTATGATGTCTCCTAAAGGGAATAACTTTACTTCTTTTTAAATTACTTCCATATTTATGCTGAGCAAAGGACAGTTGTTCCTTTAGATCAGGGGTGGGTTCTGGATATTTTTACTGCCAGTTCACTCAGGGCCGTGCTGCGTGTGCAAAATAAAATAAAACTAGCTTCTGCGCAGAAGCAAAATCCAAGATGGCGGCACCCACAGAGCCAATCACAGGACCGGCTCTGTGACATCACCAAGTTAATACCGGTTCTATAGAACTGGATAGAACGGGTAGGAACCCACCTCTGCTTTAGATACCATTTCACAGCAACAGAGTTTCCTATCGTCTCTTCCTCAAAGTTCTTAGCTTGTAAATAATAGATTGTACAGCAAGAGAAAGGACACTACTGGTTATATGCAATTGAATGAATTTACACCAAAAATATGTTTTGCAAATCATAGGAAGTAATCACTCTACTTCATTCTGCATTGTTCAGAAACCACTTTAAGCACCACATACAATATAGGGCATCACATTTTATGAACGATTCAGACAAATTGGAACAGATTCAGAAAAGAGCAAGAGAAGGGTGGAGAGTCTAGAAATTAAGTGCTATTATGCAGAGAGCTTGAAAGACCTGGTTATTCTGAGCTTCTGAGCTTTCAGAAGAAAAGCCTGGAGGGGGATATGATACAACTCTTAACATACTTGAAAGGCTTAAGTAAAGTTCAGGACTTTTTCTTGATCCAGATGACAGGGCATGAAATAATGGACCGAAAATGCAGGAAAATGCCTTATGTTATGGTGGACCAGTTAAATGGGACGAAGGAACAGAAAAAATATATCTTTCATCTTGAGAAACTAAAAAGAAGCCACGTAGAAAGTGTTTCCTGATATTATTGCTTTTATTTATTAGAGTTATACCCCTCTTTTTTTCAGGAACTCAAATTAAGCTCAGGAAGCATAGATACTGGCTTCTTTTATTTCCCCCCCAGCTCTTAAGAACTGTTATTGGGCCAAAATCACAAAGTGAGCTTCCAAGATTGTGAGTAGAGTAGAGAAGAGTAGATCCTAGGACAAAGTGTTAACCATTAACTTCTAAAATGAACCTTTTATAAGTGAAATCTTTACATGAGGATGGATGGATGGATGGATAGATGAAGGGAGGGAGAGAGGGACAGGAGGAAGGAAGAAAGTTTAGTACCATGATTAAATAGCAGTGTATGTGGAGATGACCTTGGGAGATGGAAAAAGAAGTGGTGTCCAGGGAAGCATGACAGAAGAGAGGGAATAATCCCCAGCTACATAATTAGTGGAGGAAAGGGTTCAGAAGGGCTCCTTCCTAAGTTCTCAGGTTGTAAAGGAGAAAGCAGGAAATTTACACTTTCAGACTTGCCAGATTTTGTTAAGGTGGTAGCCTTACAATAAAGTAGAATGAGCTCATCTGGTCATGATTCCTGTCTGGTCTGTCTGGGAAGTCTGACAGTAGCTGAGCAGTGAATGATTTTACAGATGAAAGTGGTAGGGCCAGTATTAGTATTTTCAGAATAACCTAGATTTACAATGAACGTTATACTACTATGAATCCTGTCATAGTAGAGGAGAAGCAGAACTAAAGTAAATAAATAAATAAATAAATACAGAGCTTGTGTCAAATAATAAACTTATGTGATGGAAAAGATGGATAAAATGGTCATTTATGTTATTTAATAATCTATTATTTAAGTTGTGTTACATTCGCATAGAAGTAAATAAAATTCTGTCTTTTGTGATGCTTTCATGAAGAACACAATCTGAACAATCCTGTGTTATGATGGCTTAAAAATTCCTTGCAACACTTGCTTCCATTAATTTTGACTGCTATACTATAGCTGTGGATATATAGATACTAGCAACAGCAATTTGATTGGATTGTGTTTGCACAAAAACACCCAATGGATTTCACTATGGTGTTGCAGTTTATTAGACCTTTGAGAGGCCTATTTCTTGAGAGTTTAAGGTGGCATCTATTAATGTTAGATGCCCATAATGAAAAATACAATTGTCCACTAAATAAGTATAACAAACATATCTTGAATAAATTTCCACCCCTTTCATTTCTTCATTGGGTGCTTTGTGAAAACAGATTTTTTATAAATCACAAACAAGTGAATAAAGGTTGATTGGCAATATTGAGCTAGTTGTATAGTTGAAAGTTGTAGACCAAGGTTTCTTCAGATGCTATGGCAGAAATGGAATGTGTTTTCAATAACTACATTTTGTTGCCATTCATTGTCATAAAAACAAAAAACAATGTGCTGGAACTAGCTGTCCTCTGGAATTGTTAAGCATCTCACACAATTTTCAGTCAGCTCCCCCCAAAGGCTTTGCCTTACCTCTCCAGGTGATCTCTGTCAATGCTCTAGTTTCCAGAACGAAATTGGAAATCCTGTACAACGATCCTATGTTTCTGTACACCAAGTAGCCATTATTCTAGGGATGAAAAAGAAACCATAATGTTGTTTTTTTATCTTGAAAAGCCAAGTGGACTTCATCATGGCAAGACAACATTATTTGAGTTTGTTGACATTTATTGTACTTGTCAAAGAATAGTTTTTTTTTAGAAAAGTTCTGTAAAATCACAACAATGAATGTCAGAAAACGTTTGAGATTGTTGTGTGGTGAGAAAAAGCACAACTGGAGGGTTTATATAACTTTCCAACAAAAATACACATGTTATAGAAAGGTGCACTTCAAATTTCTGAAACAAAACCTGGGGGGGGGAACTAGAAACTAAAGCTTCAGCCAGAAACAACACAAAGGATTGCATGCCTGTATCCATAATTTATTATTTTGAATTTTTCCTCTGCATGAAATATTATGTCCAAGATTATCCAAAGTATCTCTCTGAAACCCAAAAAAACAAAGAAAAAGAAAAAAGAAAAGAAAAGCAGAGTTACTAGGCATTAATCAAAATTATATTCAGGTTTACCTTGAAGTAACAACTGTATAAGAATGATTAATTCCCTTAATTTGAATTTAAATAGAGATTAATTGGTCTAGTTGCCAACCCTATCTAGACAATCCCTAAACAGTGTTGGATTTATAGGCAGCTGATTAACAGTAGTTTTATCTTGTAACAATGCTGAGTGTAACATGGTAAAACATTGAACAATTATGCTCCAGAGTTTTGACTCCAGTGCTAAGTTCACCTCCTGCTGGATTCATGGGGATGTCAGGGCAGAGGATCAAAACCTGAGTCTGGAGCTTGCTGAATTCAATCTTGGAAAATGTACGACAATTACACCACTGAGATCCTATCCTGTATTTCAAAAGCCTACACTGAAAAGAAAAGCCAATTCAATCCAACTATAGTTCTGCTGACTGTTTATTTTTGTTCCATTTTCTTGGTCATTTTCTTGTGAAACACCTGTTTACTAGAAATATTATAGAAAAGGTAGAAAGGAACATACCCTAAAGGTATAAATAATGAATATGCTGTCAGTAAAGCTGATCTGAAACTGGAAAAAATCATGAACTATCGCGACCTGGCCATTGAAACTACAAGGCTATGGGTGAAACATGTAACCATGATACCCA
>JANHFT010003030.1:77807-97224 GCA_032467955.1 Pseudoxenodon macrops | reverse complement strand
ATCTGTTGTATATTCCCAATCTTTCCATCCATAATCTTGATATTTTCTTTTACTTCTCCCATTTCTATTTTTATTTCTTCATGTTGCCTCCTTGTTTCTTCCTGATTATTTTTCATGGTTTGTTGCATTTTTAACATTGTTTCTTGTATTGTCCAAAGTATATTTTGGGTTGGCTTCTTCTCCATCAGTGTTAAGGGGTTTTCTCTAGTCCTTCATGGCAATGGCGTATTGCCTCGGATTCCCAGGAATTTCCCCTTTTACTCCGTCGATCCCTCCGGGACCCACAGTGCCTTTTTTGGGACACCGATAAAAAAAAAGCAGCTTCAGGAGCGGAGCCCCGTTCCCTCGCTGTACACAGCAATGACTTCACTGCCGGAAGTCATTTTTAAAATCATTTTAACCATTTTTAAATGGGGATTTCATGTTCCATTTTAATTAATTTTAGAAATGGATATACCTAGAATAATTTATCAAAAGCACATTCGGACTCTGCCTGTAACTTTAATGCAAAATCAAATATTAGGTTATATTCAGACTTAGTTGAACTTAAGTAAATTCAGATAAATCAAATGATTATGTAAGTTACCAATTTAAGTTCCAAACTAGGTCTATTCTGTACAACATTGACTTTTAGATCTTGCATTAATTTTTAATTCATACATAATTCTGTACTATACTTTTCTGACTCAAGAAAAGGGATTGTATAGATGTTTTCCCTTCTTTTTTACACATATGATGACTTGATCCAGATTTCACTGCTTTATTTTCTGAAACTCACTCCCCAGATTAGTTCTGGGTCCCATCCACCTTTGACTTGCAGCCTCAATAATATCATACAATCATGTGAGAAATCTTACACACTAAATGTAATTTCTTTTTTTTCCTAAATAAGAAAACTATGATTCACAGCTCTGTAAGAAGCCAGGATTTTGAGGCAACTTCAAAACCATTTTATAGATTTGGAAGATACTCATCTCCTTGTGTAGATTTGAGAAAGGAAGGCAAAAGGGTGCTTGCATGGCCAAAAGATTCATCTGAACACAGGAGCATTTGGGGTCTCCTAGCCAGGTCCAATATTAGCCATACTTCAAGCAAAAGAGAAGTTCCTGTTTTCTTTATTCAGTATCCTCAGAGAGATTAGAGGCTTCACAATGTCAGCAACCATGTATTTCTTTAAGGAAGGTCAGTGCAAGATTAAATCTGTTCCAGATCGAGAAGCACAACAAGAATTGGCATGCATTATATATACAACCTACTTTACTGGCATCAAAGCCTGTCAGGCTCTTTTCATGCACAGCTTAAAAATCCTAAGTAGCCAAGATTACAAAGTAAAGGAGTATGAACATTTTAACAACTATTACAGAGGAGGGGGGAGAGAGAGAGAGGAGACTGATATGACATAGCTGGAGCCTTGCAACAAATTTAAGTTTTTGAAAAGACATGTGGTCTTATTCAGAGAAAAAATCATGAATTTAAAACTACTTATGTATGTAAATACTGACTGGACTATAGCAGTATATTTGGTGTGACATCAATTTCTATTTCATTTGCAAATTCAGAGTCGCCATGCTGGGATTTAATGACAAATTATATCATGTTTCAATTTCCTAGTCCCAGACACTCTCTTTCTAATCCTCCTATCTTTTCACCATTGCAATTTTTACTAGGTTTCGGTCCTACTTTTGCTGCATGCTCTGCTTTGAACTCAAAGTGAACTGATTACTTTGCTAATAATGACAAAATATGTTTATGCTTCCTTGTGTCCTCCAATGCCATAAGATGCCTGCCCACTGTTTAGCTTAGATGATAACAAGACTCTAGAAGAGCCTTATAAGAGAACATTCCTTGTAATAAGAAGCAGTTGATAGCTAAACTAGCATTATTTTACATGCCACATGTAAAATGCCACATGCCATTTTCGCTTGGTGGATCTTCACATTCATATTACAGTTGGAAAAAGGATTTCTCATGTCATAGGAAAACCGTG
Source organism: Pseudoxenodon macrops (assembly GCA_032467955.1). Taxonomy (NCBI): domain Eukaryota; kingdom Metazoa; phylum Chordata; class Lepidosauria; order Squamata; family Pseudoxenodontidae; genus Pseudoxenodon; species Pseudoxenodon macrops. Next base: position 95,237 of record JANHFT010003030.1, on the reverse strand, counting down.
ATTTATGCTATTTGATGGGAAAGAGAGCTTGTTAGGAGTTGTTGAAACTTGGATTTATGGACTGCTTAGAAACTGAAGGAATGAGGAAAACATGTAACAAAAGGAAGGATCAAATCTCTAGCAGGTCACACAGCCTAAGATTAGTTGACCTGCTTTGGCTTGTTGGGTTTTGACTGCTGCAGGCATGAAACAACTTCTGTAAAAATGTATCACATCTTCAGATGTCTTTTTTCTAACAAGAAAGGGCCCATCAGCATGCCAAGAAAAGAAGTAATTGGTTGTGTTTGCATAATGCATCACCTAAGTTAAGTACAGTTTGTAAAATCATAGAAAGTTGCATCAATATTTCATTCAGTCTATACTGCCTATGTTAAATGGTGCTGACTTTCTTTCATATGTTTGCAAATGCGTATCATTCACAATGCATGCTGAAAGCCATGTTCTGTAACATTGTTGCATTCCTTGCCTTTTCTTAGACCAACAACTACCAAGCTGGCATTGAGTAGAAAATTGTAATGACCGCAATATATTTTCCAGCCTCATCTCATCCCACCCACTTATGACCCTTGGATGAAAGTGGATAGTCTTCTATGAAGCAAAGAAATGTTGGCGTTAGTTAAGAGGAATGGCCCAGCAAGAGAGGGAAGCTGAACTACAGAAGATCAGTTCTATGTGGCAAGATACAGTATATACTACAGGTAGTCCTTGGCTTACGACTGGTCACTTAACAGTTTAAAATTATGATAGCTTCGGAAAGGGCCTTAAAGCAGCTGTGACCATTGAAAAATATTGCCCCACTATCCTTCCATCATGTGGGTGCTTTACAATCCGTTCACAGGTTCCCAAGTGCTCCACAATCATGTGATCATCATTTACAATCTTCCATGTTGGCTTCCACAGAAAGTCAATGTTTTCTGCTTGGATTTCATCAGAGAGGATTTTTAGTTCCACACCAGAGAGGCACTTGTGTGCAGCCTGCACTGAGCCTCTCCCACCCACTCACCCCCAGAGACAGCATAAACCCCTTGGTTCCTAAGGAGTCGCATGCTTGATTTCAGCAGATGCTTCATCAGAGAGGCAGAAGTAGTGTAAGGAAGACCTGGCTCAGGCAGTACATGAAGTATTTCTCTGCTTTGGCATTGAAAATCTAACTTGCACAGGGTTTTCAGTGCTAGAGTGGGCCTCCCAGCATCTTCCCCACTCAAGGAATCTAGCACTCCTTACTTGAGACTCTGCCCAGTTAATGATGACATTGCTTAATGGCAGAGGACTGAGATTGTGGTCATTGAGCAAAGCAGTCATGTGGGTGTCTTGTTCATGGCTGCTTTGCTTAATGACTGATAAAAAGCATAGAAAATATTCCTTATATTTTAGAGTTGAAGAGAATTTAGTAATGGACCTACCACAGACTTAAGAGGAAAATTTACAGGCAGGCAAAAAATGGGTCCTTGGGTTATTTTATGGCATAAAACAGACTCATGTATTTTGTAAAGATTTGCAGGGTCCTCTCTCAATTAAAAAAAAAACTTTATTACATTTTTTTTACATGATAAAAATGAACTGAAACTAATAATTAAGACAAAAAGAGCTTCCATGTTTATGCCAAGCACATCTCCTTTCATCTCGTGCAGAACAGTGTTTAGTGAGAAATTTGGAAAGAAACCACTTACCAATACTGCAATTTCATTTACATCATCTGTCACCGGATTCTCACAGGGACTTTGGGCTTTAATAAGAGGATAAAGTAGGAGCAATTGAAGATAAAAGCAAGTGATAATCCAAGTCTGTGAAAAGAGAAAGAGTAACTGGTAACTGTAGAAAAGATAAATTACATAACAACAACATATAAATACACTGCAGAGATGTGGTTTTTTTTCTTTTTGGCTCTTTAAATAAAACAATTTTCTTAAGTTATAAAACTTGAGACAAGTGTTAAGTAGAATGTGGACTTAGATGGCAACAGTTTCAGCAACCAAAACAAATTTCCAAAGCCAATGTGGTAACTTTTAAAAGTGGTAACTTTAAAGCTTGAAACATATCCTCAATCTATCAACATCGCCATCACCTCAGGGAAAAAACTCAGAAAAATATATTTTTTACTTTAAAAGACAAATTCTTATTTTATATAGATTCTGGTTGTGATGAATTGGGAAAGACAGATTTAAAACATGCCTTGATTTTTTGTGCTGTGGCTGAAATTAAAGGCAAATTCCAAGCAGGGAATTATCAGGAAGTGACCAAGTGACCATACTTCAGTGCCTCCACAGAAGCCTGTGGTAAGGTTGAAATTGGAATAATACCTATAATTTTGACTGCCTTTTCTCAAAAAACAAATTGCACAATTAGAAAAAAAAGTGCAGAGAATACATCCAACTATCTATGGTAAATAGTTGGTGGAAAATAGAAATGATAATTAGTTTCTTTTCATTTTTGTAATAGTACTCACATAAAATGTTTGTCAGAACTATAAAGTGTTTGCACAGCTTGCATTATGATGACAGTAGGAATAGATACATAAAAATCTATAATATGTTAATTCACACGGTTACTTTTTATGCTTATATAATTACCCTTCTATAATGGAAATGGACTATGGCGGTTTATCAGTAATTGATAATATAATATAGGATTATTTATTCAATTAATTAAATGGTAGGAGCTATATAACAGGTAAGAACATACACATGGTCATCTGTAATAACTAGATTTTTCTCATGGGAGATGCTTTGGGGCAAAAGGAATACCTTAGGTTTTTCTGAGTAGGCTGTAGAAAAAACTCAATTGCATAAAGCACCTGTTTATTATTTAAATTTTGACTAAATCACACACACTAAACAAATATGTTTTAAATTAAACCCCAGTCTGTTGAAATCTAACACCAAGAGACACACTGTTTGTGGCCCCAAGCAGAGGGCCTATATGCATGCATTCCCTTGTTAGTTTTAACTATAATGATCATGACTGTTGATTCCTCCAGCCAACTTGATTAAATATCTAGCTATAGTCCACCTCCTTGATTATTCCAGGAATTAGCTACTGGCCACAAATATTAGACAAATTAAGACTTTAGTCTTGCCTAAAATGATTTCCCATTATTGACGTCCTGTCATAAAATGCCTAACGTAGTACTAGAGTGGGGTGTCAGTTTAAATCTCTGCAGAGTAATGTGCATATGTAGTATGTCAAGAGTGGAACCGAGAAAGAGGCGCGGGGGGGGAGTACAATCAAAGCTTATCATGGAATACTTTTATGACTAGATTTATAACTAGATTTTGATACTTGTTAAAATATCTAGGCAAATGAGTAACTTTAACGGAAGTAAAGAAAATCAGGATGCACTTCTCGTGTTTACCATGCCTGAAAAGTCTCCTGAAATTGTTTCTATGTGATTTTTATTTATTTACCATATGGCGATATTACATTAGCCAAGAGACTAGTTTAGCTGCCTAAAACTGCTAATCCTGTTTGGTTTCCAACATACACCACAGAGGGCAAGCTAGCTCCGCACCAGAAACAAAGACTAACGGCAACTTGCAGCATTTCCCAGAGCCTTCTCCCTCCACTGAAGCTGCCCCGCAAATGGTAATCACAATCAGAAAGGTCAAGTACTGGCAGGATTCTGACCATCTGCATGAAGCACCAGCTCATCTTCCCACTAAAGTGGTACCTATTTATCTACTCACATAGATAAATGCTTTTAAACTGTTAGGTGGGCAGAAGCTGAGGCAAGAGACGGGAGCTCACATTATATACAAATCCAAGGAGTAACACCAATCAAAAATTGATTTTCATGTTCACTTATATGTTATCTGGCTTGTATAAGAATATGCCATATCAAAATGTGAAGAAGAAATTCTATAAATCAATTTCTATCATATCAAAACAAAGATATTCAATATGTGGTATATATTAATACCATGATGGTTATTATCTTTTCTACAGTTCAATAAATATTTTCAAATACTGGCACAATGCAATGTTTTGTAATATTTTATTATACTAACTTTCATTGGATTGAGTCCAGCTGCCTGAAATACAGGTAGTCCTCAACTTAAAGCAGTTCATTTAGTGACTATTTGAAGTTACAACAGAGAGAGACATCATTTTTCACACTTACGACCATTGCAGCATCCCCATGATTTTCAAAATTCAGATACTTGGCAACTGACTCATATTTATGATAGTTGTCGTATCCTGGGGTCCTATGATCATTTTTGCGACTTTCTGATAAGCAGAGTCAATGGGGAAGAAAGGTTCAGTTAACAACTTCGTTATTAACTTAAAAATTGCAGTGATTCACTGAACAACTGTGGCAAGAACAGTCGCAAAATGGAGCAAAACTCACTTTACAGTTGTCTCACTTAACTACAGAAATGTTGGGCTCCATTGTGGTTATAAGTCAAAAACTACCTGTAACTGTTAGATGGCACACAACCAATCCATCAAGTCAAGAATTACCTATAGTTCAGTTTCAATGCAGCAAGTATTAGAACGATGCTATAAATTTTAGCATGCAGTAAAAGAATCATTGTACTGATCTCTCTCAATTAAAAGTGATACTCTGTTAATATTAAAGATTTAAAAGAAGAATAGCAAGAGCTGTGAAGTGCTCTTTTAGGATGCTACCATGACTTCATTTGCCTGTGTGCTAAATCTTTCTTAATTTTAAACAGAAAATTTAAATGTAGGAACAATAAACTCCCCTTTGACAACCATGTAACCCTTTAATTCAGGCCATAATTTAATTGCTTATATGTTAGGCTGATATTGCTTCTTTTCTCCAAATGTTTAAGACAACATACATATTCATTGCAATGGAATGACCTGGGGAGACAAGGGAGGGACTCATTTCTTATGTATATACTTTACCTGCTTATACTTATATGTTTATATGTTATGTTCATACTTATACTTGTTTTCTCATACATGCTTGACAAACTAAATAAAAAATAAAAATAAAATAAAAATAATAGATTAGACAATGATCAGAAAAACAACTGATGAGTTCACAGAAGGAATGACTTTCAGAAGGGAGCCTCCCTTATTTCTTGAACTTATTTCTTGAAGGCAAGGCAGGACATATATTTAATTTATTTAATTTATATGCCACCCATTTCACTATCAATATTTATTGATATACCGTATACCTGCTCTCAGACTTTCAAGATTCTGTTGATGTAACCTTACAATAAAAGTATATTTGCATCCGATATTTCTGGGTCTGCTTCTTGTCTGTACTGCCTTGCAAGGTTGACATTTATTTATTTCTACCTGGCATAATCAATGGGACTCTTGGAAATTATGTTCATTAAAAATAAATCAGTCAAGTAGAGGGGTTAAAACATTCAGATATGCCTAAAACCATGTGCTCTAGAATATAATTGAAGTAGTATAGGATATCCTATCATTTACCATAAGGCCATTGGAGTAATTCAGTTTTCAAAGGTTTTTGAATGGTTAAAGCCAAACAAGTCAATTTGTTCTCTGCTTGGCAACTATTTCATAATATAGGTATGGCCTCTAAAATAGCAGCAGCTGCAGGGCATTAAGATTTCACAGAAATAGAGAAGCACCAAGCATATTGCTTTACAGGTTCTGTTTTACAATTGAGTTGAGTTTTACAGTTGAGTTGAGAGTAAGCTGAGAACAATCCTAGATTTAACATCTTATCCTTATACCATATTGGCTTTTATTCAGTCATAATCAACTATACAACAATTACATTAAGAAACTGAGATCAGTCTCCTCTCCAATTGTGACCCATCCTCCTGTTGATTCAATGTATCTCAGCCTTGGCAACTTTAAGACGTGTAAACTTGCATTCCCAGAATTCCCCAGCTATAAAACTTAAAAGTTGTCAAGGTTGAGAAACACTAATTTAATTGATACTACTATTACCCAATGTTATCTTTTATTCAAAGAAAACTTTGAAAGCTCTATGGCAGGGCTATCAAACTCATATCTTCATAGCGTCGTCACGTTATGTATCGTGACATTTTTCCCCTTCACTAAATTGGGCATGGGAGTGGCCAGAGTGTGACAGCCCTGCTCTATGGAGAACAGTTTTACATGTATCCTATGGAGAATTCATGAGAAGCACCTCTGCATTATCAGGGATTCTGTCTGCAATGTACAACCCATGTTGAACCGTACTTATGAAAACCTCTTAATTACTATTATTCTGTGAGATGGGTGGCATATAAATTTAATAAGTATTCACACTGGATAATATTATGCATGTACTTCTAGGAGCACCTTCTTGTTGCATCCATTTATATTTTTACTTAAGCCTGCCTATTCTACTATTTCCACACTGATCTACAATTTTAACAAATGATTCTAGAACTGGTATTTAAGTAGAATTCTTAAAATGCTTTTATCTGCAATATACATGCTTTTAAACAAATTATTCTTATGCCCATGCTGATATTTTTTGCCATCCAGTAGAGTTTTGCAATTTTGGGAGAAGCACAAAATTCTAAAGACAACTGCTTTCTAATCAGCAAGTTAAAACCAGAAAGTACAGATAAAGTTGGTTCCCATCAAAATGTGAACAAAAGAAAATTACTGACTGAAATACCCTTTAGATCAGGGGTATCAAACTCACATCGTGACAGCGGTGTCACGTGATGTATTGGGACTTCCCCCCCCTTCGCTAAACTGGGCATGGACGTGGCCAGCACGTGATGCATCAGGTCTTCAGGCTAGGAGTTTGACAACCCTGATTTAGAGAATGATCAAATTTGCTCAGGTAATGAATATGACTTTCAATGGATCACCAGTGTAAAACAGATTTAAAAACACTATCTGGAGAAGATAATATTTAACACGTTTTTTTCTGCAAAAATTTCTTCATCAAAATAATCCTTTTCTGCTATATGGAAAGATAGAATGATCATCTATCTGTCTAATAGCAGATACAATGATTTGGATAGTGAGGTTCATAGATCAAACTTATATGGTTAGGACCTATTTGAAAACAAATCCATCTCTAATTCTGTATATGGAGCTACCACCAGTTTATTTTAATTGGCAATCATTATTTAAGTTTGCTACATAATAATTTTCTCTAATGTCTTTTATTAGAAAGGTAAGGGGTCTTTTATATGTAAAGCATGCAATTTGCTATTGAAGTATAATCTCCTTCCCTATACTTATAGAAACATTAAGAAGTGAGAAGGAGAAGCAACTTAATTCAGCTGCAATCATTGCTGCAGTTTTAAAAAATGATTCTAGATGACTGTTATCAAGTCTGTGAATCAATATATTCGTTAGGCAAATAGCTTCATGGGAATAAGGTTCATAGAAATATCAGAAGCACTTCCATACATAAGAAAATGACTTTTGCCCTGGGTGTGACATTAAATGAAAAACACCCAATGCATTGTGGAGCAGAAGAACAGAGGGGGTGGGGGATCAAATATAGTTCCATACAGCCCTGTGTGGCGATTCTAAGCATCCTGGATGTAATTTAAGTGAACTCATGAAAATGGTGTGTTGAAAGAAACACACATTTCTGAACAATAACTGACATATCAGAAAAGAAAACACAAGATGTCTTCCATAAATGTAATCCAGTTAAAAGTTCTTTGCTTCTACATTTGCCAAGAAACTATGCCAAATTTTACACTGATAATAGTTTGGAATATGTTTTCAACAAGTATGTGTGAAATTAAGAAAAAAACTGTTGTTTTTACTGTGGTGTTATTCTTCCAATATAAATGTTGGAACAGATTACATAGATAGATGCTAAAGCAGCTTAAACTAGCAACTGTTTCATTATCATTATTATCACGGCAATTTTGGTGGGTTATACTGATATAATTGATAAACAACAGATGTTGTCATTACTATTTGGTGAATAGATACATAGATGTTATAGATATATAGACATAGGTATAAATATAGATATATAACACTTTGTCTCCAACATAATTCATCTCTTATTCCCTCGCTCCTTAAAATTAAGAAAATGCCCCAATGATAAATTATAGTTACAAATTTTAGAATTTGTAAAGTTTTACAAATAGTAGTGAAGTAGTGTTTTGTCTGTGAGAGTATTGTTTTTAGTACTATGCATTTAAATAGTGTCAATAGTGATAGAATTAGCATTTCTTCCAACTGTGTATGTAGAAAAAATCCACAGAAGCACATATTTTATTAGGACTGGATGTGAGAATCTTAGAAGAACCTTACGTGCATCTAGTTAGGGTTCGAATTCCAGATTACTGCAATAGATCTTTTGTAGGAGAAACAGCATACTCCCAGCTTGGATCCAAAGGTCTTGTTGCAATATCCTCTAATGATGTCTTCCTTAATTCCCACTTCTTGCCATTAACACATTAATATTCTAATATTATAGTTATTTATTCAGATCTATAGGACATATTAAACTAAGAAAAAACAAAAAAACTCTTTAGCAGAACAAAATTAACTGCACCTAAAATGCAGATTTCATAACCAGATCCAGGTTCTATTTTAAGATTTGTTTTTCTGCTATTCCTACTTTTGAGGGTGGGGGTGAGGAGAGGGAAGGTACATTTTACTTCTGTTAATATGTCATTCTTTAGAAAACTCCAATGCTTTTAGGCCTTGTGGTTGGTTTTAATGTGTTAATGCCCAAGAAAGATCAGGTAAAGAATAAATCACTCAGATCCATGGCACAAAATCGAAAGGAAGGAAAAGAGCATTTTAACGGATTTGGAGAAAAGGGAATTCAAAGATGAGCTCTCATGCTGAACTCAAAACAGTTATTTTTCTAGCTCAATTGATCTTCATGATGGTCTAAGATTTCAAATAAAAATCTTTCTCAGCTGTACTTGGAAATGCCAAGGATAGGACCTTTCATCTGCAAAGCCTCTGCTGATCAATAAATTGTGATCCTTCACATTTGCCACCTTGAATTATATGCATACACACGTACGTACATACATACGTGTGTGTTTATCTCCAAGTACAGCTAAGAAATATTTTATTTGAGAACCTCCTACCAGTTCCATTGTCAACTGGGTCAACAAGGATCATGATAGGTGTTGGAGTTCCTGGATATCTGATGAAAAATGGGTTACAGGTCCTAGAACTGTTGGCTGAGCAACCAAGACCAACAGCTGCAGAACTATTGGAAAAAAGGGATTTACCCATCACAAATATAGAGATAAAAACCAAAGAAATAATGTTCTATTATTATGAATTAAGCTCAACAAGAGAAGGATATTTTAAATGAAATGTACCTGTTCTGGGAAAAACAATATCCAGAATCAGAAATAACAGAACAGAGGCTAGCAAATCAATGGTGATTTATAATACAAAATAAAATATTCACAGAATCAGAATTTGAAAAAGTCTACCAGGGCAAAGAAATCAAAGCCTTGTCAGAAGCAACTTGGACTGTAGAGGCAAACCAATGGGATTTGATAGCAGGGGAAGCCAGCACAGCTACATAATTGCTTTCATTTGGAAACCAGACATGCTTTCCTCTGCCTCAGAAAGAACAAAACTCTCTAACTACAGAGGTACAGTCACAGAGCATCTAGAACAGCACAAAAATAACAGAATAAGATTGCCTGTATTGAAGCTTGTTCCAAAATATGGCTAGCACAAACATTAAAAATACCAATACTGTAATATCAAATGTCAATACCAGCTCACTGCAAGAAACAAACCAACTTATGTACATCACAAGTGCAATTATAACTGAATATCTAGGATGCAAAGGGCATGATTCATTATTTTCCTGGTCTTCCTATTCAGGATTTTTAGTTCTGCTAAAGTGTTCTGATACTTTAGAATTCAAACAGACAAATATCTGCCACACAAAACCCCAAACTAGCTATTATTAATAAGAAAGAAAAAAACTCTAGAACTTACAGTATCTAAGGAGGCAGCCAAAGAGAAGAGAAACACCTGGACAAAATCACAAAATAAAAAGACTTGCAAATAGAACGACTGTGGCAAAAGAAAGCAAAGGTAGTACCAATAGTAATAGATGCCTTGAATGCAATCCCAAAACATCTGGAGTACCACTTGAACACCAATGGCATTGTCAACTTTATCAACAGAAAATTGCAAACAGGGGCAGCACAGTTTACATTCTACTTTATGAAACAACATCTGCCTAACCCAGATTCTTGGGAAAGACTTAATAGATTGATGAAAATGCCAAATCCAGTATAAACCTCTGGCTGACTACACAACAAACCATAATAATCGTATAACTCTACACTGAATATGCATGTATGTCACCCATTATTTACCTTAGTTATGAAAGAAAGAATTCTAGCAGATTGAAATTATAAGTTATTTGATGTCATGTGGAAACTTGACTGAGTCAATAGTCAATAGTTTACAACCAACTTTTATCTACTTAATGAGTAATGTTGGCAATTACTTTGTGATTCTTTCCTGTCCCACTAGAAATCTTCTGGTCGGAATAATAAGAGCTTCTAGGTATTCTTGTGCAAGAGACAAGATGGACAATTAAGTATTCATACTCTTCAGTCCCTACCTGGGGGAAGGTTATTATTTCCTTTGTTATTTTTATTCTCTGGTTGTCAATCCTTTTCTCTATGGTTAAAGTTATTTGGTCTTTTCCCATAAAATAATTCAGATTCCTAGTCCAAGATCTAACAATGGAGAACTGTATATGAGCAAATGGATGACGAAATATTATCAATAAATACATAAAATAATTAGTTACTTTTTCATATATTTAAGAATTCAAATTACATACATTTCATCATTCTCCTTTCTGCTTGGGGTAAAAATATTTCTGGACTGCTTAACTTTAGCAATGTTCTGATATAAACCATGTAATCTTGCAAACCCAATTGTGGAAGTTGCAGAAGCATGAATTGGGTGATAGTGTAAAGATGAAAACATCTTTTTCTGAGATCTTTGCAACTGGAGATGAATTATACTAATTGCAAAGGAGAACTTCTTTATCCCCTAAAATATTTACCTAGAAGGGCTGTTCTAGGATTCCCTGAAAATACAATAACAAGTGTGATATCAGGATGAAAGGTTCAAGCTTACAAGGTGACATTATGATGCCCAGCTTCTTGCTGCCACATAGAAACCTGTCAGCTCTACTCACTTCACCTTGGAACTGCAAAGACAATAAAAGTTACTTTTCCTCTTTAAATGTCTGATGACACAACTGAGTTGTGGGTTAAAGGATTTGCATATGTTTAGCCTACAGAAAAGATGACTAAGGGGAAGTACGGTAACAAAATGTCACTCCGAAGAGAAAAAAGATTTGTTCTTTGCTGCCCCAGAGTACAGGACCAGAAGCAATGAAGTAAAACTAAAAGGAAAATGAAGGTCAGGATAGATATTGGGAGAAATTTCCTGAATGTATCAGCTGCTGTCCATTGGTACATGGTGTGGGTAAGTTCTCAGCTAGAGGCCTTCAAACAAAAGTTGGATGGTTATTTATCAGCGTGCTTAGTGGATCCTGCATTGAGCATGGAATTGGGACTAGATGACCTGTGTGATCGTTTCCAGTTCTATGATCCTATAATGCTATTTTAGAACTGAGGCAGAATTTTCAGTTGAAAGGGTCCAGTTGGCTTGGAGAATACTTTCTACACTAGAAATGTCACAGTACTTAGCTCTCCCACACTAATATCACTTTAAATTATAATATAGATGCACAACCATTTTGTAGTTTAACTTATCACCACTTGAAGAATAAATGGATTGGAGTCTCTGGGCAGAGATTTTGGAGAGATCTATATGGGATGATATGCCAACAAAAAAACGAATATGTGAGAATCTTGTTCTAGTGAACAGACTATAACAATCCATGTGAGGAAACTAGATTAATATCAATCCTGTACAATCTCAACCTTGGCTTGCAGACTCTTTATCAGCAGAATTTTAATGTGACACAAGGATAGTATAGAGTCTGGATCCTGAACCTAGCCCCATAAGCATCAAAATGTATAGTGGCACTTTCTGTGGAAACAATCAGGCTTCTTGTTCTACCTGAATTTTTTTATATTTAAAAATATTTTTATTATACAAAAAGGAAGTTTGAATGCTACAAAGCAAAGTGCAAGCTTTCAGTACCATTTTTATTTCTAAGAATGCTTTGGTACTCAAAACCTATGTTTTGTTTTGTTTTGAAAATAAAAATGGTGGACTTTCAAGAAAGAATCGGTGAACTGAAGATGACTCTGCTCTCTCATGAGTGGAACAAAGAGCCGTAGGTGGACCAGCTCTTTAGAATTTTTCTCTCAACAGGGAGAAGATTTGGGATAGCAATAGCACTTAGACTTATACACCACTTCACAGTGTTTACAGCCCTCTCTAAGTGGTTTACAGAGTCAGCACATTGCACCCAACAATCTAAATCCTCATTTTACCAACCTCGGAAGGTTGAGTCTACCTTGAGCTGGTCAGGATCGAACTCCTGGCAGTCGGAAGAATTAGCCTGCAATATTGCATTCTAATCACTGTATCACCACAGCCCATCCACAAGTGCTCCCACCACAAGGTGAAGATGGAACAACATTCTCCAACAGGTTTAGAGATTTGGGGACCAGGCAATGCCATCTTTGCCCAAACTGTGGTTGGCACCTTTGTGGATACAGGATTCATCTACTTCTTTTTCTAATCACCCTTGGAAATTGCTTGTTAGCTGCTTTTCAGCTATTTGGAAAGACTTTACTGCTCTTGGTAAATTTCCTTTAATTCTTAAAAAAGTTTTAAATAGCAGTTTAATGAAATTAAAGAATCTTTTTGTGGAATAAACAGCAAAAGGTGGATGTTCAAAAATTGATTTTGGAAAGTTACAAATGGACTAACGGTGCAGATGGATTCGAAATAATATTTTGAAATTATTTGTAAGAATCCTTCCTGTGGGAGATACTGTTGTTTTGAATTCTTAAAACAAAATTGATACGATAGGTTGGATACCAGAAAAAAAACAGAAAAAAGGTTACAGTTAAAAGAAGAACACTTAAATTTCACATACTAATAAAGAACAGAACAAAATACTCAATATATATTTCTAGATTATCATGTTGCTCACATTTTGAACATACAGGAGGAAATAGTATCATAATGAAAGTCATTTGGAATATAAAGGAAATAGAAGCCCGAGTGTAGAACAGGCTGGGTGCATTGCCAACATATTGCTTTTCAGACCTATTATACAGTACATACAGTAACCTTTGTATATAAAACTGCCAGAGGATATACACAATACAAATCCTTCCACTTCCCTAATCTACATATAAAATAAAAAGATATTATTTTTAGATAAAACTATTTATTCCCTTTCCATTCCATACCTGTCCAGTGGAAAATGTTATTGCTCTATCAAAATATTTTTCTTCATCATCAGTAAAGAATACTACAGCTTCTAGTAATATAATACTCAGCAATGTGTGCAAGCATAAGCAATATTCACTTCCCTCTTGTGAGAATGCTGACCAGATGTCCAGCAGATTCCCAGTTATCCATCTAACAAAATCCCTCCATAACTCCTCACAGGCAAGAGAAAGTCATGGACCAAGCCATTATTTACTTTCTCTTCCCATAAAAGCAGCCTTTTCTTATCTTTAATTACAGGCTTTTCCACATGGCAACTTTCAGCAGCCTGTTTCCTGGGTATAAAATGGCTGGAAAATAGCTTTTAAAAATCCTTTTCTGGATTTTAACCTGCTTCTCCACTCTGCCTACAGTGATATTATTTTTTTTTGCACCACAATTACCAAAGCCCAGCTGGGTAGATGGAGCATTGGTCCTACCTGAGGCTCATCTTTTCTGACAGTTGCAGGAGAGTCCAAAGCATGGGTTGACTCTTCCTTCCTGCTTGGACTGAGTCAACAGATTTTCTTTAGCCACACCCTCCCTGTTCCTCCTGCTATCCAGTTATTTGATGAATGCGCAGCTGGGTAAGGAAGTGACTCCCAAATACCTTGCTAATGTCCCTGTAGGCCGAGACCAAGAAACCACCAGGGTGGGATTTGGACTCTCCCGCAACCATCAGAGAAAGTGCGTCTCAGGTAAGACCAACACTCGTTCTCCAGATTGGTTCCAAAGCATGGGACATACCAAAGCTGATCACTATCCGGGGGTGCCTCTTTTGATCCAGAGATGACCTAGACCTGTAGACCCTCTGCAAAACCCTCCTTCCAAAGGATACCTCCGCAGGCGTGAAAGCATCCAACCAGTAGTGTTTGACAAAGGGAGACAGTGATGACCAAGTAGCGGCCTTGCAAATATCTTCAATGGGAGCCTGAGTTGTCCAAGCTGCTGAAGTGGCAGCGCTCCTGGTCGAGTGTGCAATTATACCCCTAGGCACCTGCCTGTCTGGTTCTCATATGCAGGGGCTATGTATGCCCTGAATCACCTGCCCACCATGGAGAGAATAACCTTATCCCCCCTGTCTTGCAAAAAGTCAACATCCTTTTAATGTAAATTCTGAGAGCCCTTCTCACATCTAAAGTGTGCCACTTCTTTTCCAAGGCCCACGTAGGCCTCAGGCAAAAATACAGAAGCACCAAGTCCTGGGCTCTTGGAACCATGTGTTCACTTTTAGTATGAGGGTCCAGTCCCAGAACTACTCTGTCCATGTGAAAAATATACAAATGCTCCCTAACTGATAGGGCCACCAGTTCCAATATGCATCTGGCAGAAGTAATGGCCACCAGAAACACAACCTTAAAGGACAAAAATCTCAGACTGACTGATCTCAACAGCTCAAACAGCGGTGAAGGGAGGTCCTATAGTACTTTGTGTAAATCCCAGGAGGGATATCTGTGTACTATGGGGGGATGTAGATTGGCTGTCCCTTTGATGAATCTTCGAATAACCAGAAGCTGAGTGAGCGACTCTCACTCACCACATGAAATCATTTGTTGTTGTTCCTGCTCATAACTACAAAAGGTAGGTCTGCAGAAATATGGAGAGGACTGCTTGATCACTCTGGTCCTGAGTGTTTAGAGCCACCCCTGCCCTTGAAAATCCTCCTCCTAAGCGAGTAGTTGCTTTGGCCTTGTGTAACCCTGGCCAGAGGGAACAAACCAGTAAATGCAGGAGGGTCAGGAATTAATCCCTCGTCCTCCAATAACTCCAAGTCACTTTGGCTACCCTCCCCTGTGAGGAAGCCCTCACTCTCCAAAGAGTGGCAGGGAGATTGAGTAGGCTGGGTGATTGGAAATCCAGCCTGCCCTTGACTTAGGCGAGGAGAGCCAGAGAAACCCTCTGAAGCTCTGAGTCTGGATTGGTAACCCTGCTGCAATCCTGCAGCAGTGCTTTACGAAATAGCTCTAGAAATAATCTCATTAATATTTTCTGGCAACTCGCATCTCTGATCATCCCTTGGATGCAATCCAACTGCAGTGGGCGTGAATGTAACCTCTGGGGTCTGGCTTCAAGCCATAGGATCCTGTTGCAAGCTAGGAGCTATGCATGCAAATGGATCAAATTCCTGCTCTCTGTTGCTTTGAATAGATAACTGTGGAGACAGGTCTGCCCCGCCCTCTAGGGGCCAGCACTGCTGAGTTGTGACATTGGTAGCCACCAACCGTTCAGTTAGAAAAGGGCGGGAATCTGCAGGAAGTGTGGTGAAGGTAATTAACCCCTCTTCCAATTCAACTTGCTTCTTTTCAGCTATAGCAATGTGTTTTTCCAAAGCTCTTTGCCTTCTCTCTGCATCTCTTTCAGAAGCTTTACATGTCTTCTTTGCATAGGAATTTTTGTCCCTTTTAGCTCTTGGGGCTTTACTGGCTGCTGGGGGCCCACCGGACATCCCAGGGAGCACAGGAGAGCGATTCCCTTGTTCTGGGGATGTTTTATTCACCATCTTAAGCCCGTCTTAACTTAGGGCAATGATAAGGGCTCTTAGAGATAGGCAAGGCTAGCAAGGTGTTGGCGGCAGTACCAGGAACCCTGGGTTAGCCAGCACACATCTAAGCGGCTTTTTAAAGTCTGCTATCCAGCCGGCAGTGCTGGGCAATTCTGGGTTAGCCAGCACACTTTTAAGCGGCTTTCCCAATGACTGCTGATCAGGCAGCAGTGCCAAGACAAACCTGAGTTATCCAGCCAAAGCTCGATCACAGTGAGCAAAAAGCAACGGCTTTCTCAGAGCCCTAAGATAGACTGCACCTCCTCGGGGAATCAATTAAGCAGTTTCCTAACTGCGTAGGGTGATTGGAGCCCCAATGCACCCTAAATGGAGATGGTGGTCCTCCCAGCAGATCTGGGGTAGCCCTCAACGGTCCTGGAAATATAATCAGGACAGACGAGCCTTCAGGTCCCCTCTGGCGAGCGAACGCTGATGGCCACTTGAAATCACAACAGCGCAAACACTGCCATTCCACCCCCCACCGCTTGCTAAGCAAGCCGAATTTTAAACTAACAGCAAGAAATGTTTTAATCTCACAGAAGAGTCCAAACTTCCTCCGAGTTGACTCAAAACACATCCGCTCTGCAAGGACTGAATAGAATAACTGGAGAGAAGGAGGAACAGGAAGGGCGTGGCTAAAGAAAATCTGTCAACTCAGTCCAAGCAGGAATGAAGAGTCAACCCACACTTTGGACTCTCCTGTAACTGATCTGGATAATTCCTTGCTTAATTATCTCTCCTGGATTATTTTTGTTCTTTTTTTTAAAGGACACGTACATAATTATAGTGATCCATCAATAAACTTAATAAATGAAAGCAACCAGTGATCACCCTGCATAATAACCAAACAGCGATGTTTATCTAATAATGAAATGAAGCACAAAGCAAAAACATACCGTACTTCTGATGCATAGCATAAAAAGATGAATAATCTTCCCAGTAAGCGGCATATTAGTAGAAAATGACATCATGTGATCCTGTCCTCAATAAATGATCAATTAATAAGGAGAGGGTATGCGATCTGCTCAGTCATTCCACCTGGATTACTTATCCAGTTCTGTGTGGGAATTTCCTCTGAAGTAGGTTTAGAAGCTTTGCTTAATGTAGTGTGCATCTGGACTCACACTGTATGGAGAATAAAGTTTTCAATTTGGTTTTTGTTTAACATGCAGAATGAATTTAGTCACCAAAGTTTCAAAACTGTAGTCCACAGTGCAAACTATTGCACAACCAACCAATTGTAGTTGGGGTCCCCACCCCCAATCTATCAAGAACTGGGATGTTCCCTAAAAGCTATTTATGATTAACATTTCGTATAAAATTAGATGTGTTAATTTGTAGTTTAGAAAAACTGCAGGTATGAAAAGTGTATAAAAAGTCCCATTTTTTTTTATATAGGTAGTACAGTATTCCCATTTTAAATGTTATTATATTACTGTGGATATTTTGCTATGTTCATATGTATGTTTTCTATGCCTTTTAGGACACGTTTAATCTAGGGGTGAAATCTAAACATTTTCCCTACCGGTTCTGTGGGTGTGGCTTATTTTGTGGGCATGGCTTGGAGGTCAGGT
>JANHFT010003030.1:55688-75092 GCA_032467955.1 Pseudoxenodon macrops | reverse complement strand
GAAGAAGACTGATGCAAAGAATGAGTTAAGCAGCTCTGCTTTCTCTGTACTGCCCATTACTTCCTTGCCATCTTCTCCTTTTAGTGGACCGATTGTTTCCTTGACTTCTTTCTTCTTTTTTATATATTCAAGACTTTAATTTATCTTAACTTGTCTTAATTATTTTACCTTAATTTAAAGTCCTTCATTTGCTATTCTTGAGTTGGAGGAAAATTGGGTTATTTAAAAAAAAGAGCTACTGTCTTAATCTTAATTTTCACTATACCTTAAGTAGTTGCTGTTGGTGCCTTCACAGAAAGGCCCTGGTCATTAGCAGTGGGAGAGAGAGGAGTGGAAACATTTGCTGGATGTGGCTATACTTTCGGATTTCCAAGGGGAATGTAAGCCGCATGGAAGTTAAGGAATATAGGGTGGCTGGATGAGCTGCTCTTGTCCTCAGAAGCTGAACCTTGAATAACCATGGAGAAACAACTGTTGCAAGTTTCTGATCGCTAAAGAGGATTCCTACAATGCTTGTATGGAAGGCCATCTGCTTGTCTATGGATAACATGACTTCCTTGCCTCACCAATTTGATCTAGCTTTACTCTGCTCCAGTAGGGCCTAGCCATGAGATGCTGCAAGAAAAACTCCTCAATGAATATGAACTGGGGTGTCTTCCAGCTGAGGAAAGGATTCTATTTGGATGAGCCCTAAGCCCTAAACATGCCAGAAACGGAAGAAGAATTTTGGAGAACACATGGTGATGTTTTCGTTTTCGCCAATATATTTCCCAACTATGGATTTTGAATTTTTCCCCTCCTCATAAACCAGCAGAGCCAACTTGGTCTTATATATGCTTTGGAACGTTGTTGTAATTTTCTCTCAAGCATGTTAGAACAATAAACAAACCTTTTAAAGCTAGCAGTTGTGTGGTGTATACTTGGGGCATTCAGAATTAGTGGATTTGACTTTATTTCAGTGGTGAAACTCAGCCGGTTCTATCGCGTGATCCGGTAGCGGCGGCGGGAGGCTGTGCCCACCTGGAGGAGGTGCACACATGCTCACATTTGCGAACCGGTAGCAAAGATAAGTGAATTTCACCCCTGCTTTATTTGCTAGATCATGGCAATGAATTACAGAAAGAACAGTGGGTGTTCCAAGGATAATCCATAAGCAGTTGAAGGTATCCATCTTACATGAGAACTGTGCCAGTTTGTGCCAAAACCAGCCAGATTGTGCCTACAGACCCACTTTAGAAACCAGTTGGCATCAGCGGTGGGTTGCTACCGGATCGGGCAAACCGGTAGCGGCGGTGGGAAGCTCCGCCCACCCACATTGGACACTTCTGCACATGCACGAGCGAACCAGTAGCAACTCTGACTTTAAAAACGGGCTGAAAGATACAGTCATGGATATAGCAATTTAGCAATCATGTTATATACGGTGGAAGTAAACTGTAGTTAATGAAGTCAAAAGAATTTATGGCTTTGCTTTTAACTGAGAAGAAGTCATTTTTATATCAGAGTATCTGGTTTGCTTTTCCTGCAGGTTGATTCTACTTTTTATAAAGATATACTGAAATATATAATTTATGGATGTAATGCAGAAATGTGTTTCAGGAAGCAGTAAAATATAAAACCTGCTCAAAGGATTTTAAAGGGTATAGTGAAATTGTTAAATGCTGGTATTCCAGTGGATATGCAAATGGACATGTACCTTCCCTTAAAAAACTCAACTGCATACAACAGTTCTTGTGAATTTAATACAAAATGCAAAAAACTTTAAAGCTTGCCTAGCTCTAATTTATAGGAAACTATGCTTTATTCAAATAATTGCCTTTAAAATGGCCGTCTATAAATGATTAAGAAATTTAAATGATATTATTTTGGACAAGATTGTTCTCCAAGCAGCACTTATGTCTAGAAGAAATATTTCCATTCAATTTCAAGTTTGTAGTTTAGGTCACCATTGCAATTGAATTTTAAAAAAAAATCAGGCCAATAGATTCATATTTCCAAACAAATGAATTATAACTCCATTTCTTCTCATTAAAGATGCATGGCACATTTTCTCATGCTTTGGATAAATAATAAATACACAATTTTAATACTCTCTGATGCTTTTCCCGCTTGATATATATAAAAGTGCTTTTCCATATCACCAGGGTGTATAAAGATATATGAGGCAAAAGCTTTCCAATCTTAAAACATACCACATCTGATTTTCAGTAAGACCCTGGTGTTTGCAGGAACGGGCTTTTAAGTTTTACAGATGCTGTAAATTAAAACAGATGCCATTTGCAGAACTGAAATCATTAATGCAGATGAAACTAATCACAGGCAATGCATGTTTGGAAGATCATAAGCTCCTCAGAAACACGTTCTCCTGCGCAGCCATCTTTTTCCTGACGTTCCGAACTGCTGATTCTTTTCAGGGTGACAATTGCGGAAGAATATAAGCATTAGGGACGCAGTGGCTAAGACGCTGAGCTTGTCAATCAGAAAGGTTGGCAGTTCGGTAGTTTGAATCCCTAGTGCTGTGTAACAGAGTGAGCTCCCGTTACTTGTCCCAGCTTCTGCCAACCTAGCGGTTCGAAAGCATATAAAAATGAAAGTAGAAAAATAGGGACCACTTTGGTGGGAAGGTAACAGTGTCATGACAGCCACAGGACCATGGAGATTTCTTCGGACAGCGCTGGCTCTTCGGCTTTGAAACAGAGTACCGCCCCCTAGAGTTAGGAACGACTAGCACAGGGGTCTGCAACCTTAAACACTCAAAGAGCAATTTGGACCCGTTTCCCCACAGAAAAGAAAACACCGGGAGCCACAAAACCTGGGTGGGCGTGGCCAACTTGATGTCACTCACTTCCACCAGTCACATGACACCCACCCCCCAGCCACACCTACCCAGCCGGTCATTAGGGCAGAGAACTGGTTGTTAAAAAACAACAAGAACCACAAAACTCTTTTGACATCTCTCTCCCTCCATCCCCCCTCTCCCTCTTTCTCCCCCTCTCTCTCTCTGTATCTCTCTGTCTCTTCCCCAGCCGGTTCGCCATCCCTCGCCATCACCCTTACCTTCTCAGGCCAGGTGAGGAATGACTGGGAGGGAGGGAGAGAGGCGGGACCAGCCAGTGGTGGGATCACTCAACAGGGAGCCACAGCAGAGGGCCCAAAGAGCCACATGCGGCTCCTGAGCCGCAGGTTGCTGATACCTGGACCAGCACATGTGCGAGGGGAACTTCTATCCATACTTTTATAAGCATTGTGTCCTCTTTCTGAATAGTCTGGCTTTCACCATCTATTAGGACTACAAAAATTATTTGGACACGTGCTGTGGACACCCCCGGATGTTCATTTAAGTGTCCTCAGCCTTTTCCCCCCCAGTCTTCTGTGCAGGCATGAAGCTAAGAAGCCATCTCTGTGTTATTGAAGATAAAGTACCACTTAAAGCTCTGGCACCTTTTTTCCAGCGCTGGATGGAAGTCTGAGAAAAGAGGGATTGTTTCAGTGAATGGCAGACTGTGCTATGATCACAAAGGGTTTGAAGCATTTGTTCCAAATCACTTTCGAAGTATCTATAGTTCTGCCGTGTCTATTTTTCAAACAAGCTTTCAGGTGCGAGTTATGGATCTCGGGCCTTCAGAAGCTATGCTTCATGACTTCTTTTAACCAGGAGCTCAGGCAGAGAAGCTGCTATGCAGTATGGAGGTTAGTACAACAACTGCAATCTCACCTGATCCCTCAAGCCCAACTTTTAAAAAATGTCTTATAATCACACACTAGTGGAATGATACCCTGAAAGCCACCAGAGATTCTCTGGTGACAACAGCCAGATCCCCTCCCATCTCTGTAGTCAAGTTGGTGTCACACTCCATAACCAGCTGGGCACATTTCCAAGAAAGGAACGCCACCATATATATGCACCTAGCTAAGTCTCCGTGGTATAAGTCAGATCAGCCTTCTCCACAAGAATCAGATCATCACTAAAGCAAGTCTTATTACAGGCTGAACTGGCATTTAAAAGAAACAGCCTAAAACTCAGGTATCCACAGATTTGCTGACTAGGTAAATGGGTTGAATGCAAGGGCTGGAATATAAGACCAGTACCAAATACTGAGGATGTGTTCCCCACAAGGGGCATGACCCTCGTCTCCTGCCATATTTCCCATTATGTGTCACCACCAAAATACATTGCTCTACCTTAACCTTCCTCACCAGCCATATCATTCTCTATCCTCAGAACTCTTTTATTGATCTGAAAGGGGAACCCCTTCCAACTAATGAACAAGCAAGGATAACGTAAGCCCAACAGGTGCTATAACATTTATTCTCAAGCCACTACCATTTTCTTACCACAACAACAGAGATGTCACATCAAACACCTTCTCATCCTCCTCGACATTCACCCTACATCCATACAACCCTCAAACACCACCCTCCCTGGTCATTCTCACCCACCAGGCAATGAGACATAAACACACACACACACACACACACAACACACACACAGAGAGAGCTCTCACCCAGGGGAGAAGAACAAACAGTCAGTCTGTCTCTCCAATCTTCTCCACAACTCCAGGTTCTCTTGTACAACCTCTCAAAGTCAGATTGTAAATAAAACCAGAGATCAGCCTCAAAGATAATCAGACCAGTAACCCTAAAACATACCTCGCTGCATCAAGCTCTATACCAATAAAGGTCCAAACTTCTAAAAGACAGTCACCAAAAATCCAGTCAACAGCCTATTACACTGCACAAAACGAGCATTAATGTCTGTAGGTCTGTCTGTGAGCTAGCGGAGCCCAATAGTCCAGTAGGGTAAGTTTGGTGGTTTAAATATGAAGAAACATTAAAAAGTTATATTATGAGACCCTTTGATGCAATAAGATGATAACATGCAATTTACCAGCTGACATATTTTTCTTAGAATACTAAAAAGAAAAAAAATGTAGTGTTAGCATTGCTTCACTAATCTATACTCTTATGCACTTTGAAGTCAAAAGCAAATTAAACGTTTCAGGCATAGAAATGCAAATGGATTTAATTAAATTAACTTGCAGTAATTCATAACTGTGGTTAAAGAAAAGAAGAATTTTTTTGGGTGGTTTCCTCCCTCCCTGCTATTCAGTGGTTCATGATTATAATGTATATGAATTTATACAATTCTGAATTTCTGCTTGCAGAAACCAAATACCGTAGACTCAGTAGTTATGCTGCCTTATGGTTTTTTGTTAAGATTGCAACATTATTAACTTTTATTCCTAGTTGCTCATGAATGAAAGCTATGGCAATCTAACTGAGCTGCCTTGTTTTCTATTTTCTGGGTGTCAACCTTGTTCTATTAAAAACATACATGCACATATAAATGACAGCTTCTTATAGCATAATTTTTAAATTATGAGTAACGATATATTTCTGCCTGTAACATTACTTGTAAGACAAAGTAATGTAATTATTTTAACAAGTCATCAGCATTAATTACAGTTATAATAATTAGACAGTTTAATATGATTATTAAATAATAATCACTCTCCCAAGCAAACATCTCACTATCAAACAACTAATAACAGCAGCCATAAATTTAAAAAGGAGATAGGAATATAGACCTATACATTATCAAATGCAGCCATCTTGCTAATCTCAGAAAAATTAAGCGAGCCAAACATCACTAAAGCTTGGATGGGAGACTATCTGGAACTCTTAGAGCTATAGCCTGGGCTATGAGATTGAAAAAAACACTATGGAAGAAGGCAATGTCAAATCATTCTGGAGTGTTGCCAATAATTTGATTTATTAGTCCTACAAAACATTAATTCTGCAGAAGTTGGTTTACTCTTCAAGGAGAGTAGCTATCAGGGATATCAGACACTGCAGAACAGCAAACACACATCAGGTCCAAAGATTTGGCTCTTAAGTGAAAGGAGACCCCTTTGAGAAGGACAAGATTAGATCAATACCTTTTTTTGGACAGTGGCCAGGCAATTTCGCTGAAAAAGAAATATTTTACTCTACAATGGCTAATTAGAATCTCACTGCTGGCTAACCAGAATCTCACTGTCCAGAGATCTCCAAATTCCAACTATTTGTCAATTCAAGGTCTGTGCAGCCATCTTACTCCTTTTTCATGCCATTTAACTTTACTAGGAATATAATAGCTGTTTTTAATCTCACTGTGTTTCCATGAACAGCCTTGCAGATGACAGAGGGAAAACATTTATACAGAAGGCAAAGAAGGTAGTAGGATCCACATGGGAATAAAAGGAAGCGTAGAGCTATGGTAGCTAAAATATAGCCCGCAGACACTATACGAAGAATAAGCCTGAAGGAAGCATTGCAATAAGGAAATTACTCATATAACTAGCATTGAAAGGGAAATTACATTGAAAGGAAAACAAACAGCAGTATAGAAAGACATTACAATGATATTAACAAAAGCTTCCAAATAATCATTGGTAGTGTATAAGATAATTATTGTAGAGAGAGCTGCTATGAACCATTTTGCTATTCTTCAAGAAAAAGGATACAAATATGATGAATATGCTTAAATTATTGCTGATACACACCAAATGCCAAGACAGAAATAACATATTAGCAGATCTTAAAGATTTTCTCTTGGAAAAAGAAACAGTACAGAAGGAAACTTGCATTCTGAATACCCTTCTATATTCTTGGTAGATGTTTCTTTTACCCAATATTATAATTACTTTCATTTCAACCTTGTTTATTTATTGTGCTTCCTTTAAATACTTTTGAACTCCATTTGATAAATTGGACCATATCTTTACTATACTCAGTTCCCTTCCCTATACTTCAAAATCAAACCTTAACACCACAGGAAATTGCTGTTTTCACACTATGTAATGCAATTTACAATTCCCAATACATTCTAGATAGCACAAAAGGAGATATTCAGGGACTTTTAAAGAATAAACACCTAAGCAATTCTTAGGAGGTCCCATAGTATTACCAGTATTTACATTGCAAGAAGCAGCTTAGCAGGCTAAACTGTGAGCAAAGTATTTACTTTCTTTCTTGAGATTAGCTAGCTAGCTAGATGATAGGTAGGCAGATAGATATAATAGATAGATGACAAAATCTGCACCATTAGAAAATTACAATGAACAAACATTTGTCTACTTGGCAATTCGTTATTAATATTGCAATCAACATGTTCAAGCAAAAGGATGATCAGAAAAATGTGTATGTTAGTCTTCCTTTTTTTTAAAAGGCTTAATTTGCAGAAACAGTAATAGATTTATTAATCTCCTTTCTGAGTATGTCAGACAAATTCAGAAAAACAGTTTGTCAGAACATTTCAATATGCTTTTAATATGCAGTGTACTGTATCTTGGCTAAACTACCTTCTCTGTCTGCACCTTCATAGTTTATATACAGTATGATGTACTTTGTACTGAAGCATACATCTGTCAAAAGGGCAGCAGTTGCTGCTGAAACCTACTGCCTCTGCATGTTTTTTTCTGTGATCACTGTACGCATGGCATTTTGCAATTCTGGCAATCAAACCTCTACCATATACTTAAAGTTTTGTCTTCTTTCATTGACAAATGCAGCAGGTTTTGGAGTGTGATCACATATCAGCATCTAGAAGTTCACAAATGCATAAATGCTCAAATCTGCATCTATAATTAAAGTTTTCTTGATAATATTCAGGACTGGAAAGCAATTAGAAAAATTTGTTTTGCTCCTGTACACCCAGTACAGACTGTGAGCAATTAATCAAGACGGTGCCCTGCTGAATATAGCCTTGGAAACAAGACACAGTGTATATAGTCACTTTTGTGTTGTTATTCAATAGTTCTTCAAAAATCTGTAAGTTATATTTCTCTAGCTATTTCAGTTCTCAGATCTAATCGCCAAGGAAGAAAGAGAGAAGAACTCAACCAATGTATCCCATCTACTCTCTCTATTTCTTATTGTTCTGTACAAACTTTATCTACAAAAATGTATAAATATAAACTCTGGAAAAGGATACCCTTACAATTAGATGTACAGATGATACATTGCACACACACCTATATTCATGTAGAAAAACTACTAATGCATATATCTGGAAGCTCAAAGGAAAATCTGTTTCCCAAAATATTTAAAACTGTTAATCACATAGAATTATTCACTTAAGTTGGGCAGCTGTATACATTTTCTAAACACACAAACAAACAATATAGATATGTTCTTCTTCAAGAATGCTGAAATTGCTAAATATTAAAACAAACAAACGTTTTGTCACAAATTTCTAGAAATTCCTAAGAATATTACACTTTACCTTGTCTATGTTGTTGCTTATATATAGGTAGTCTTAATAACCATTTGACCCAATTCTGAATTCTGCCCCTCCATAGTCACATGACCACATTTTGTGTGCTTGATAACTGGTCTGTATTTACATCATCCCATGGTTGGACAACCACAATTAACAACTTTTTTGCTGTGTTTATTTTTGATTTTTTTTACAAAAATAGCCCATAGTAAATAAATAATTTATTTGCTACGGGCTATTTTTGCTATGGCTGTGACTTAAATTTGCTTTATGACTGCTGCAAAAAGGTCATAAAAATGGGTCTTATAACATGGTGGTCCATTTTACAACTGTCATAACTTGCAACTATGTAGATATTATTGCAACTATATTACATCATAAGTCAAGAGCTACCTATAATGCCTATCTCAATAGTTCCATCTACATTCTTCTGTTTGTATTTCAAATATTTACCCACGTAAAGTGAAAAATCATATTAGATCAGAAAAAGGCCTATCTAATCTACCATTCAGGGATTAGCAATAACTGAAAGACTTTTTCATTAAATTCCCCTTGAGTGCAAAATGTGCATGTCTAGCTCATCAATCCTATGATTGCACAATGGTCAGCACTGGAGATCAGTAGAGAACAGTATTGTTTTGTGGTTTTCTTTGGGGGGCGAAGATGTCTCCTTTGTCTCCACCTAATATACTACATAATACAAGGTGTGTACTAATAAGTCTCTCTCCCACTTTATTCCTAGAGTTTCCTTCTTCTATTGTTTTCCACTGCATGGCATTTCAGGGTATAATATCAAACTATCCTCTGCCTGGATTTCTTGAGCATTTGCCAGCTGTAGAAACAATTACCAGATCAACAGAAATACAGACAAATTCTTCAACAGAAGTTAAAAGCAAATTATTTATAAATTAATTTTCAAGTAACTACAAACATTGCAAGTCACAGTGCATTTTATCGATTGGTATTAATTCCATAAGAAACTAGAAATTCATTTTTATATACATATTTAAGCAACTCAGACTACAGATCTCAAGTAATTTTTAGAAGCAGATCTAATAACCTCCAAGGATCCATGCCAGAACAAGTAATTTGAGGATGAAGACCTGTGGATGCTTGTAGTTTTTGAATGATATACAGTATTCAGGGAAGATCTCCTGCCCATCACCACCCCTCGTCCAGCAACTCTTGGATTCATTTTCATTTTTTAATCTAAACATAATATTAATTTTTACACTTATTAACATGCTTTAAGTGGGCAATGCAAAGATTTTTGGGATAAATGTTCCCGGGAAATGCTATATTAAAATAGATTATCCTTAGTGTCATTAGACTAATAAATAAAGGACATGCTGAGTTCAAGGAAGAAAAGTGTGGGAATAAAACTCCCTATTAAAATAACCTTTATTCTATCTGTCATTAGGTTCCTTTCAATTTACTGATTTGGCATTTCACAAATTGCAGAACACCCTAGCAATATGAAACTTCCCAACAAAACACAACTGAAGATAGGTGAAGTGAACTGATGTGCTTTATTTGAAGTGGGTGTCACTTTTAAATCTTGACTTCACTACACCTTATCCCAGGTTATTCAATTTCAACTACCAAATAACTTGCTCAAACTACAGAAATATAACTTCATATCATAGTGTTGAATCATGTACATGCTAGTTAACACAGGAGGCTGAATTTTTTTAAGCAACCCAAACGATTGATGTTTGTTTTAAACACTAAGAGTAGTGTGCCAAAAATACCAAACTAAGTACTCTCAATGTTATAAAAGATACAGTCCATGCAAATAGTCTTGGTTTTGAAACAAAGCAATGTGTAAAGCAAGTGCCAATTTACATGGAATCCTTTCCTCAATCCCCATTCTTACAAAAGTCTAGTTAAGATCAACCCTTCAGATAAAAATGAAACTAAAATTCTTTATATTTTCAATTTAGCCCATCCATTTTGATTTCTAAAGCAACTTTTACCAGTCTTTCACCTGAATCTTTCTTTGTATGTATTCATTTTATTTTCTATACTCTCTTAGCAACACTGATTAGTAGATGTGATTGTTGTGTTTGCTGTTTCTAACAAATGAGGACTATGCTTAATTATAAACCTGTGAATTGACATTTATATAGGCTTATCAGTCACGCATATCAACCCTAGAGTTGCATAGGAACATAGTTCTTTTCAACAGAATAACTTCATATACATCTACTTCACAAAAGCCTACTTTGAATGGCTTTAAGTCTAAGCTAAATGGATACCGGCCCCTTGCAACATATGTTTTCAGAATAGGATACAATTATGCCTCCATAAATTGCTGGCTTCCCCCAGGATTTTGTGCACCATCTATTTCATTATTTCCAAAAGCCTCTTCCAACAGCAAAAATGCTGTACTACTCGGACTGTCCTCCCAGAAAAGCCCTGAAGGTCATATAACTGCTGGCAATGAATGTACCCATTCAGCAAAAGAAAGCTGTATTCTTTCTGCCTCTAGCTCTTTTCCACTGTTAAGGTCTCCTAAAGTTTGCATGTCTAGCCAGCAGGTCAAATTTCTGAGTCTGCCTGGTAATCTCCAAACTTGTTGCGATCAACTCCACCAAAAGTACTTTCTCCCAATATATTTTATGAAATATTGCCTTTAAAGTAACAGACAGTGAAAAAGAAGTCTATCCATCAGGTTACTTTAAAAAAAAATTAAATGCATGTTTACAAAAATTACTACTTTTAAATCCTTCTCTGGTACGACAATTACACAGGTTAGTTTCTTATATTTACTGTTGCATATAACTGTGCAAATCCTCTCATCAGAACAATCCTTCACCAAGATAACATCATCACAATCATCCCAAATGAGAATGGGTACGACCAAATTCTAAATTACCAATATAAAAGAACACAGAATTTTATATCTTCATGGATAGTTGATAATTATATAATCTCAAACTGCATTCAAATATCCAATTGAAAATACATTTACATACATAAGTATTTTTCTATCAGGTCATCTAATGAATTTCTAATGATTAAATGTAAGGATTAACACATAGTAAGTATGGATAGTATGTATTGTATGCTACTATAGATGGACTTGCTTCTGAGTAAATACACCAAAACTCCAGAAGAAAAAAATCTGAATTCCAACATCTAATACCGATTTTAATGAAACATTCCTGCACCAGAAAAGATTCAACTGGCTCCCCCCTTCCTTTCCACCCTTGCTGGCCTCCCCCAAAGCTTTCAGCAGCACAGAAGTCTGAACAATGGAGCAGATTGAAAGGTACAAAACAATGGCTAAGGTAGCATGAAGCAGTAACCAGTTCCCTCAGAGGCTGAAGAGGCCCTGAGATCAGCCAGCGCAGTTACAACCTGATGACCACCAAATCCTCCCGCACTGCACGATCTGCAGAAACAGCTTCCTTAATCCCAGCTCACAGCGCATCGTAGGAAAAGAACAAGGAGAAATACAATGCACGGTTGACAGGATTCATCTCCACTTGTCTTAAATGTGAAATGTTACTTTGTTATAAATCATTACCTTGGTTTCTTGTATTTTAACTTCTGAAACCTGACATTTTTCCCCACCTAATCCTGACCCTTTTCCCCATCAGCTAACACAATACAGAAAGATCAGAGAAATTTGTCTGCGACTATCCATCTTTCTTTCCTAAAAAATGTTCTCTGTTCAATTACACCTCTATTCTGACTAGAAGAAAGCTGGTAGGTCAGAAGGTGATTCATAAACCACAGAAAAGAACTCTTGAATCTACCAAAGACTACCAGTTTTTAGAGTAAAATCAGTATCTCAGCTTTAGTGGTAACTTTCAAAGTCATATTTACATTTGCAAAGTGGAACTGTAGGGTGAAACTCAACAGCTTGCAAACTGAACTCTCTATTTGCCGTCCTTTTTAAGTAACACTTTTTTGCCTTTTTAAGACCCCTTTCCATCACACGGAGAACAGACTTTGGAATTTTTCTACAATCCAGCTCGTACTTTCCATTCTGAGCAGACATTAGCCTACACAAGCTAAACAAAATTAAGTAGCAATTTCCACTACTATAATTTGTATGAAATATATATTGACCGCACAAAGCATTTTCTTCCCTCAGGACTCCGATGATTTTTTTTCAATCTACCAATCACATCTTAAAATTCCAGAGGTAGGAAGATCACAAATTATGAGAAAGATATATTCATACTTCTGTACACTTCACCGATTCCAAAATATAGGATCTTTCTCTTTCACAACTTTTCCAATTAAACAATCTAATTTCCTTGTTTCTGTTTGAATTACACTGAATAAATGTTGCAGATCCCACCTAAGTCTCCTTGCTTGAATCCCTTCATTTCACTGCTTACATGTGGAAGACCCAAAATGGCACATGAGCCAAGACAACAGGAGATACGAAAGAAAGTAGCTAGGAAAACATTGAGATTAAAAGGTGGGGTGAAGAAAGCACTGCTGTGTAAAAACTGGCAAGGCAACAACACTGGGAGATTCCATCTATCTATTATCTATTTATCATCTATCTATTGCAAGGGAGCCTGGTTAAATATTATTCTAGGGTCCTAAACATATTTAGCTCATTCTTCTCAGCAATTCCTTGTCATTCTGGGCAATCTTCTTTCAATTCCTACTTCTCTCCTACTCTACAGCCAGTCCCCTTGTGGAAAGAAATTATGACACAAATTGCAGCTTGTAGAGAAAGGGGCTTGTTCAGATATGGAATTGGGGGGGCGAGGGGGGGTGACAATATAAGAGAAAAGCAAAGAGAAAAGGGTACCCCAAACAGGCACTCTTTGCATGACTATTAAAGAAGCAATACTTCTCCCCCTCACTTCTGGCTGGTGTTGAGCAATTTCAGTTTACCTATTGATACAGTATTTCCACGGTTCATCCTATGTGTAAAGAATTATTTGTTAGCGGGAATCCCTGCCAGGTGGAAACGAGCAGGTAGTCCCTGGGCAGGAAAGGAGGGTTTTGACAAACGATCACCAGCCCCAATGGCCTTAAGAATGCTTTGCCCCACTGCCACAGAGTGAGCCGTCGTCACCAGGACGCCCCCTCTTCTACCTACCTGCCCCCTAATCAGAACGACCCCGTTGAATAGAAGCGCGGGGTTGGTTCAAGGCGGCTTACAACGCTCCGCCACGCAAATCCACGCGCAAGAGGAGTGGGGAGTTAGCGGCGCTTCTGCAAGAAACTCGGCAGCGTCGTTGCTGTTAGGCAACCCAACAGTCAGAAGGTGATCTCTCGTCCGGTTCTTATGGAAGACAACCTGCCAACCTTCCACTTGCCTGGACACTAGACGCCTTCATTCTTCATTCTTCCCCGCGGAGCGCACATCCCATCCGCCAACCCGCCCTGTATAATAAGTCTGTCCAGATACCACCACCACCACCATCAGGAGCACCGCCAAGTAAGTCCCCGCTGGGACGCAAAACTTCTTCACTGGGTACTCACTTGTGTCTTCTTCATAAGGAAAGAGAGCGCTGCAATCCAGCTCCAACAGCGGCGTGCAAACTCCTTTTAGCTGATCTGTAGTTCCAGCATGTTGCAAAGGCAGCTAGACCACGCATTGAGACTTGCCTAGCGCCCTCTATGGCTTTGCCGTGCCCTGGCCTTCTCTTCGCCCCCCAGGCACGCGGGCGGCGCTCCCGCTGCTCTATTCGGCACCGGCTCCAAGTCCTTCGGAGGAAAGCAGAGGCGGGAAATGCAGCTCAAGCCGGCACCCGATCACTTCTTTTATAGCTTGAAGCTGCCTTCCGCAGCGGCAGCAACCGCCCCGAGAGGACACGCCTTCTGTGTGAGTCCTTGTCAGTGGACGGGTAAAGTGGAGCGGTGGAGGAGCCCGGGGAAAGGGGAGAAGGGAATCAACTAGACAGACAATTGCAGTATATAAACAACGACAGGGAGAGCGAAAGGGGGGAAGAAAGAGTCCCAGCCTTTCTCCATTGCCTGGGTTGAACTGCTATCCACACACCACTGAGTAGGCAGAAAACTATGCTGCATGCAGTTTGCTGTCCCCACCCTCTTCTGCCCTTGTTCCCAGTCACTGGAGTCACTGACCTTCCTTCAAGCGTTTTACATACCTTAAGGCAAACTTTGGACACTGTCCAAGGGAAAGTGTGTCACTTACAGACTGATGATGAGAGGAAGCCAACATCGCAAGGAAGTCGGAGAAGAAAAGTCTTATGGGGCACAGGTCTGTTATAGAAAGGTGGGGGAAAGCCCACAATGCATCTAGCTAATTTTGAAAGCTAAGCAAAGTTGCCCTTGGTGTATTGGGATGGAGTCTTATCTAAGAATTTCAGGAATGTTGAATGTATTAGGACATTGAAAAAAATATCCAAGAAGAAAGCTGTGGCAAACAATACATCAAGAAAATGTGGGATAGGTTCATGAAGTGCCATTGGCACTTCAGATGGGCTTGAGAAAGATTTTACTTTATTTTATTATGGAAATAAATGTAGCTAGCAATAGAATGGATTTGAAATTCCATTGGCTTCTTTGTTGTTGTGGAAATATTCTTGATCCTTTTGGAACAGCTCAAATACCATATTCTTGTTTTACTAATGAAGGATCGGATAGACGTTTCACAACCCAAATGGATCATTATCCCTCTGAAGACTATGCTAGTGGAATTGCCTGAGAGACAATGTGAATGGAGCTGTTCTACCAGGGAATATAGAGGATAGAGCCATCTGAGTGCATATAGAAACATCCCATGAGAATACAGGCAATTCTTGAATTATGATCATTCACTTAGCCAACGTTCAAAGTAATTGCAACCCAGTTCCAAAATACCAACAACTCGAACACCGCCAGTAGTCATCTGACCACATGTCGGACACTTGACAACTGGCCTGCATTGACAGTCATTTGCAATGATCCCCAAGTCACATGGTATGCTTACAATGGTATTGCCAAAAAACTGGCATTTTCTTACAGCACATGGCAAACCGTTGGTTTGCTTAACTATGTTGACATTCACTTAATTAAGTAATTAATTCACGTCTGTGAAAAAGATCATAAAATAGGGGCAGTCATATAGGTGACATGATTTACCACTATCATGACCATGATAGGCAACTTCCATTATGGTCATAAGTCAAGGACAATCTGCATATATTTTTAAATGTTTTTGTATTTATTAATTAGGAAAAAATTATATGGCCAACCAATGCACAGTGATTCTAAGTAGCTTACAAAGTAAAACTCCAAATACATATCCATTAAACCCTGTCCCTCAGGTGACAGCAATCAAACAAACAACTTGACGGGCTCTGTATCACCTGGGGTCTCCAGGCTCACTGGCAAAACCATGACTTCAGGGCCTTTCAGAATATTAAGGTGGGATCAAACTTATATTTATGGGGATAATGTTCTATTGGGCAGGAACCAACATGGAGAAGGCCTTTCTTCTAGGTCCCACTAGATGGACTTCCTTAATAGAGGGGACCTGTAACTGACCTCCAGTTCTGGTGGGTCAAGTGGATGTCAGTAGTAATTAATTGTAATTTTCTCCATATTCAGGTTATGTTCGTTCCATGCACCACTTTATACTAACCCTGGATCTAGTACAGGAATGGACAATTAAAAATAGACCCTTCTACTTCAGTGATTCATTCATGTCACCAGGACAAAACATGAATGCAAACTCTGTATTGTCATAAAACTGATAACTGTTATCAACACAATTCCAAACTGGTGATTCTGTTCCTAGGACCACTTTTTGTTTTCATTGAGGCCACTGGAAGATCTTTTTCCTAACTTTTTTACTTCTTCCTAACTTCTCTTTCTATACGGAGAGTTATTCAGAAATGAAGCACAGTGAAGCTTCAGAAGTGAAGCACATTATTTCAATACCACAAATGTTGTTTCTTATACCGATAAGATTCCTTAATGTTTGTTTACTAGATAAAAAATGAATGAATGTTAGATAAACATTTTGTTATTCATCAGACACAATTTGATTGTCAAACATACTGCAATGGCAATTTCACATAGAGTTAGAGAACTTGGCTTAGAGAACAGCAAATACATAAGGATCCAAATCAGGGGTGGGTTCAAACTTACCTCGCCGCCGGTTTGCTGCCTCCCTCATCGCGTGGGCACACGGATGCGCAGTAGAAAAAACCCAAAAAGATTATCCCCCCCAAAAAGGCAGAAAACAAAATGGTGATGCATGCGCAGTGTTGGAAACTCGGCTTCTTGCACATGCGCAGAAGAAGAAGAAACGAAAAAAATAAAAAAAAATAAAAAAAATAAAAACTTTTTTTTTTTAAAGCTGGTGGCACTCACGGAGCAGAACCGGCTCCGTTATGTCACCAGCGGCCTACTACCTACTCAGTAGAACCAGTCCGAACCGGTAGGAAGTCACCTCTGAGCCAAATCACACAGAATAAAACCAGCAAAACCAGGAAGATTAAACAATGACCAGGCAAGTTGGTGGCATGAAAAATGTTATGAGCTGGTGAGGGGAAAAACAGAGACCTTAACTGAGATAGGAAGTGAACTGCAGGAAATAAAAGTCACAGAAATAAGTATCTCATCAATCTAGCCTTCCATTCTCACAAACCAAATACAGAAGCATCAGCTAATATGCAGTAATAGGCCAATATGCCTAATTAATGAAATTTGTAAAAAAAAAAATATTTAAAAAAAGAAACCAGTTCCTAATACTTGTTGAGTTACTCTCTCTAAGGAACTGGCTAGCTGCACTTACTTACTGGTAAAGGAAATATATAGTCATAGTTCGAAAGAACAAGAACGAAGTATAGTGACTTCTATAGTCAGAAATGAATATTTTAGCATAGTTTCATAGTACTAACTATTAACATAGGTATTTCCAAAACATAATTGCAGGTAGGATTTATTTCTTTTGTTCGTTTGTTTGTTTGTTTGTGTGTGTGTGTTTCCATCATTTTGGAATTACAGCAAAGAGAGACATCGCTGAATGTTTGCCCCACTGGGAGGAACCATTCTCTCTTACTTCTTGATGTCACATCCAGCTCCATGTCTTGGGCATGCCTTAAAAAATAGTTACTTGACTAACGTTATGTGCATATCTAAAATTATCCTGGGGACAGAATTCCAGACTTTATTCGTTTTATTAGGGCCAATATCATTTATGCCTTACACACTGTTTCTATTCTCTCTAACTTTAGCTTCAGTTCTTTTATTTTTGAAAAGTTTTATACAACCTATAACAAAAAAAGAACCACACCCCTAATTTTTGCAGAAACAAAGCTATAAATTCTGCCATAATGAGTGCCTACATTTAGTAAGTATGTGCATCTGTACATGTGTGTTCCCGTGAATACCTTCTGCACACATAATTTATTAGGTAACGCAAACAAAATAAGTAATGGAATTTTTATCTCCATTTTATGTAAAATTTATATTTACCTGTTGCCATCTGGAAGTATGACTATGTTTTGAAATATGACTATATATTCCTGGCTGTGGACAAGTTAAATCTTGAACCAATCATTAGCATATTCAACCTGACTCCAATTTTCTAAATTATTAAGCAATATTTAATTATACTTTTTCACAGAAAGAATGAACCTATTGTGTATCTAGTATCATTGTCTACAGATTGCTGGTACTAATAGTCCTTCAGCCATGGAATCAATCTTGTTAGTACCACGTAGATTTTTATGTAACATATTTATCTGGAATTAACAGTTGTGGATCATGGTGCTGCATTCTGGAATCATTGCCTCGTGACTTCTAAGCCTAGTATTAGCCAAAAGAATATTAAATGCCAACAATCCAATGGATATCCATATGATAATCACATATTAAAATTGTTCAAAAAGAATAAATCTTCACAAAAATATGATGCAAATTTTGATAGAAATTAATATACTTGCAAACATGGACACCTATAAACATACCCATGATGCTTTGCCTTTGGGGGATATGCAGTAATAAACATTGTGCATATTCTCAGACTCAATCTCTCAGGGGTCTGTGGAGGACCAAAAATCTGACTTGCATATTCCTACCTGGAATACAGTGGCACTGCATTTTTAAAATTGTGTTTGGTATCACCTCTTGAATGCTTTCAATCAGAAATTTACAAAACACCCTCCAGGCACAAGAGATAAATCATAAATCCCTGTAGCTTAGTCATTCATTCTAGCTACTTTTCCATCTATATTGAGAACAATGAGGATACTTTTATTGAGCAGAGATTTTATCTTCACTCATTGAAAGCTATAAATTATATTTATTCTAATGTTTCACTTGTTATATCACCTACATTACAAGCCATAAATAACATGTCTTTTTTGAATGAAGGCAAATATACAGTACGTGTTCCAGGATAATGTTGCAAGATGCAATCTGGATCAGTCACCGGGACCAGAAGTGGACATGGACTCCAACATGAGTCTGAAACAGAGGTGGGTTCCTACCGGTTCAGACTGGTTCTATAGAGTAGGTAGTAAGTTGCTGGTGATGTCATGGAAGCGGTTCTGGTCCATGGACGCCGCCATCTTTTTTTTGGGGGGGGGGAGAATTTTTTTTTGGGAGGGGATTTTCCCCCAGTTTTTTTCTTTTGCGCATGTGCAGAAGCTGAGTTTCCGGCACTGCACATGCATTGTCATCTTGTTTTCGGCTTTTTTTGGGGGTAATTTTTTGGCATTTTTTTGCACTGAGCATGCACGCCCACATGAAGCATGCATGTGCCCATGAGGCGCACCCACGTAGCATGGGAGGAAGTGAACCAGTGGTGAGGTAAGTTAGAACCCACCCCTGGTCTGAAAGCTTGGAAGACAAAATTTTTGGTCCTGGCAACTGACCCAGATTGAATCCTGCAAACATCTGTTTGTTTGTTTACTTCACAGTTATAGAGCAAAGCTCCATACAATAA
The DNA here is from genome assembly GCA_032467955.1 of Pseudoxenodon macrops. NCBI lineage: Eukaryota > Metazoa > Chordata > Lepidosauria > Squamata > Pseudoxenodontidae > Pseudoxenodon > Pseudoxenodon macrops. The sequence goes on along the minus strand of JANHFT010003030.1, from coordinate 55,950 downwards.
ACAATATAGAAAAAAATATACTGTTCAAATTGCAAAATAGTGCATAGCCTCTTAACATGAAAACAATCCATCAGATTCAGTTTAAATCTCAAGTTTGAAAAATTGACTATTTTTTTCAACCTTTATGATGAAGGTTAAAGTATATTTTAGCATATGCTGTATTATATACTACCCGTATTTTTCGGAGTATAAGACACACCTAGTTTTTGGGGACAAAAACAAGAAAACAAGAAAAAAAATCTTCCTCTGCCTCCCAGCAATT
>JANHFT010003030.1:40263-53457 GCA_032467955.1 Pseudoxenodon macrops | reverse complement strand
CTCACACACCATGCAAAAGCAGCTGTACTGACTCACACACAATGCAAAAACACACAAAATGGCAACAGATTGAACAGATTGAACAGATTTAACAGATTTGGAGAGAACCTGTTCTATGATGTCACCAGCTGCTTGCAACCTACCCTACCTACCCGGTAGGATTTCACCCCTGGTGTGAGTCTTCCTGGACTTGAGATGACTTTTAGACACATTACGCTCCTTCACACTTAATTTTGCTAAGGAACTTCGAAGGCCCAAAATGTTCATAAAGGGGGAAGAAAAGGGTGGGAGAATGGGGACTAAATAAATGATATTCAACCGTAAATTGGAAAAAAATATTATAGAATATATTAGAGACTCAATTGATTTCAATGGATTTCCCTCTATATAGGGACATATATGGTAGGTAGTCCTCAACGTATGACAACAATTGAGCCCAAAATTTCCAATGGTTGAGCAAGACAATCGTTAACTGAGCTTTGCCTAATGTTATGACCTTTCTTGTTATGGTCGTTAAATGAATCACAGCAGTTGCTAAGTTAGTAGCACAGTTGTTAAAAGTATCTTGCTTCCCCATTGACTTTGCTTGTCAGGAGGTCACAAAAAAGTGGATGACGTAATCCTGGGACACTGCAACCGTCATAAGTATGAGTCAGCTGCCAAGGATCTGAATTTTCATCCCCTGACCATGAGGATGTTGCAACAGTGTGTAAAGCAGTCATAAGTCACCCTTTTCTGTCGCCGTTGTGACTTCAAATGACCATTAAGCAATTGGTTCTAAATTGAGGATGGCCTGTATATGTCACAGCCTGCTCCCTGTCCATTTTTCTATGCTGAGGAATGTGTATTTGTTTCCCACATGGGATCTTTCTAATGCACAACCCTTTCACATGTGACATCCCTTAATAAATGCAATGCCCTCTAATATAAGCAATGCAATCGTCGCAAATGTATGGAAGTTCCTTCTGGGTAGTTTTCCAAACTATGTGTACATTTTTAGAATGCAGAATGATGTATGCTTGCAGGATTTTAGCACTGCCATTTATTTATCTTGCGGCAGACTTTTGCTTTGAAGGAGATCTGTTTCCACCTGAGAGGAATACATGGGAGGTTTCTCTGATATCCCTAGGATCCATGGATAGCTGCCCCATTCTGGGCCAATTCTTCAGTTTGGATTAACAGAATAACCGCGTTGGAAGGGACCTTGGAGATGTTCTAGTCCAACCCCCTGCTGAGGCAGGAAACCCTATACCATAGTTGTCCAATCCAGTGGTGGGATTCAAATAATGTAACAACTGGTTCTGTGCCCTAAGGACCAGCTGGCTGGGTGGTCATGTGACTGGTGTGACCAACTCGACATCACTCACATCAAGGGGCGCCTCGCCTCACCTGGCCTCTCCTCTCCTCGCCACACCAGGCCCCGCCTTGCTCCTCCCAGACGCTCCTTGTCATGCCTGGTAATATGTACCCGGAGGGTCTGTGGGGAATGACTGAGGCGAGTCAGGACAACATTCAGTAACTTTATTAAAAGAACACAACTAATTCCTGACTGAGGGAACTCCGGTCGTCTGACAGCTATTTACACTACAAGCTGTCAGACGATCAGCCAATCGTAGCTCTCGGATTTCCCTCCGGTCGGCCGGTGCGTCTCCACCAATAGGAGACGTTGCAACTGCTGACGTCAGGCGTCGAACCTTCCAAGAGGATGCTACACCTGGTCTCGCCTCGCCTCGCCTGGCCCCTTGTCTAACCTCCCAGCCGCTCACCTCATCTCCCTGCTTCTCTTCTCACCTCCCGGCCACTCGCACATTACTGTGGTATGGGTGCCCTCAACAGCAGCAGTTAGCTCGGGTGAGTGCTGGCTGCAGTGAGAGAATCCCGGGAGGAAGTGGGAAGAAAAAGGAAGGACATGGGGGAGAAGCTGCTGTGGATGGAGGAGGTGGTGCCATCACCTAACCGGCTGCTTGTACTGCTTCCCTAAAACCACAATGCCACCACTACCATCAACACCAACACTCCTCTTCCACTTCCTGACCTCGGGACTTGCCAAGAATTCAATCTGGAGTCGCTCAGTTGAATTTTCCCCTCGGTGGCTTATAATATTGGTAGGACGGAGTGAGCAAGGAGGGTGAGGCAATCATGTCCCAGATGAGGTGGAGGTTTGGCTGGGGAGGAATCTGTCTGAGCAATGAATTAGCTACTCATGCGCGCACGAGGCAAAGAGTGGCTGAGAGGAGAGAGGTGGGGCATGGCCAGACATTAAGGTTAAGCTGGTTCACCAAACTCCACAAAAAAATTAGCTACCGGTTCTCCTGAACCGGTGTGAACCGGCTGAATACCACCACTGGTCCATTCTCTTCTTAAAAGCCTCTAGTCTTGAAGTACCTACAACTTCTGGAGACAAGTCGTTCTGCTGATTAATTGTTCTCACTGTCAGGAAATTTCTCCTTAGGTTGGTTTTCTCCTTGTTTAGTTTCCACCCATTGCTTCTTGTCCTGCCCTCAGGTGCTTTGGAGAACAGCTTCGCTCCCTCTTCTTTGTGGCAGCCACTGAGATATTGGAAGTCTGCTATCATGTCTCCCCTGGTCCTTCTTTTCATTAAACTAGAGATACTCAGTTCCTGCAACCGTTCTTCATATGTTTTAGCCTCCAGTCACCTAATCATCTTTGTTGCTCTTCTCTGCACTCTGCACTCTTTCTAGAGTCTCAAACATCTTTTTTACATCTTTTTACACCATGGCAAACAAAACTGGATGCAGTATTCCAAGTGTGGCCTTACCAAGGCATTTTAAAGTGGTATTAACACTTCACATGATCTTCATTCTATCCCTCTGTTTATGCAGCCTAGAACTGTGTTGGCTTTTTGGCAGCTGCTGCACACTGCTGGCTTATATGTAAATGGTTGTCCACTAGGACTCCAAGATCCCTGTCACAGTTACTACTATTCAGCCAAGGTACCTGTGTATTTTGTTTTTCTTGCCTAAATGTAGAACCTTACTTTTTTCACCATTGAATTTCATTTTGTTAGATAGAGTCCAATGTTCAAGTCTGTCAAAATCCTTTTGTATTTTATACCTATCTTCTGGAGTGTTGGGTATTCCTGCCAGCTTGGTGTCATCTGCAAATTTGATGAGTTCCCCATCTATTCCCTCATCCAAGTCATTGGTGAAGATGTTGAAGAGTACTGGGCCTAAAACAGAGCCTTGGGGTGACCAGATTTGATCATAAGACAATAAAGCATTCAAAATGAAAAAAATATGTTCATAAATTAAGCATAAACTGAATTTTGTTTAAATATAGTAACTTCTAAAAGATATTGTTGCAACATCAACCTTAGCCACTTCAGAATATTGAACATCTCAACATTGCCTGTTGAGACCAATGTAGATAGTATGTGGTTACAGTGGAGATTAGATCTGACCTTCTACAGCAGATTCAATTTCATTATCTGAACATATTCATAAATGACCTTACTGGGACATTGCTTAATGTTTTCATCAAAGACAAAGCTCCTTCTATGTGAGGATACAAGATTTTGGTGAAATTGGGCTAGTAACAATTGTGGTAGAAATGTGTGTAACAATTGTAGTAGAAGCGTGAGGTATTAGCTTTATTCTTTTGCATATCCTCTTTACATATCAGTATGTAAAATTCTCTATTTGAATATTAAGAATGATGTATGATTTGATTGGAGAATTTATGGCATGAGATTTTCCCAGTCTTTGACCTAATTTCATTTGGATTGGGGGAAGATTTTCAAGTTCATTTAAAACAAACAATTAGCTTCAGATTAGCTTCAGAAAAGCTGTCATCGACCCCACCTCCTAAAATATGTTTCTGATAATTATTAGAAAATCTTGATTATTAATAGTATGTACACATTTTAAGAGGCAATTCAGTTCATGCGATAGCACCATAATCACTTTAGGATTGGTAATTTTTCTCTCTATAATTACTGCACTTCAATTACTTCTGAGCACTATTTTACAGGAGAATCTTTGATCATAAATAAATAATGAGTCTTGAGTCTAGTAATCCTTGTGGTGACAAACTGGTAGGAAAAAGCTAAAGGAAAATTGTTCATTATTACTCCCCACTTTTAAACAAAAACCAAAATTTCCCATTTTCTCTCTTTCAAAAATCTTGAGCAACAAAACCCAGAGCCGTAAAGTCTATGGAGAAAATAATTTAGCTGAAAAAGAAATAGCATTGACATCTTCCTAAAAAAAAGTAACAAAAAATGTGTATTGTGCTATTTCTTCTACAGGCTAAGAAAAAATCATCCTAAAAGAACTTGAGAAGAGCAATTCAATTCACATAACGCAACTTCCTCTCTAGTCTCTTCCTGGCATATAATCTAGAATAGGAGAACTGCAAAAAAGTCCTTGCTTCACGCCAATTGCTGTCTGACCCTTTTAGTGGCCACAGTATATTACTTCTGTCTGATGACTATCATAATTAAAGTGCAAAGAGCTTTCTAGCATTGTCAAATGATAGGAATGTAGAAAGAATTGTGTACTGTATGACCACATTTTAGTCATTAGTCTCAGGACCAGATTTTGAAAATAGATGTTCCTAGAGTAATTATAGATTCAAACATTTTGATAAGCTATGGTACGATTTGTTGTTTTCTGTTTGTGCACACACACAAAATCACTGAATAAACTATTGCTTATTTTTTAGCAATAAATCATAATTTTTAATCATTACCTCTGGTGTCAGAGATGGAATTTGTGGCTCTGGTATTTATGATGCTTGCAGTGTCCTGAGGTATTGTGATCACCTTTTGCAAACTTCTGAGAAACAGAGTCAATGGGGAAGCCAGATTCAAATAACAAGAAACTACAACTTCAGTAACATAATTGTCAATGCCTGGAATGCACTACCTGACTCTGTGGTTTCTTCCCCAAACCCCCACAACTTTAACTTTCGGCTGTCTACTGTCGACCTCACACAATTCCTAAGAGGTCTTTAAGGGACATGCATAAGTGCAACAGTGTGCCTACCATCCCTGTCCTTGTATTCCCTTTTATTCGTATCCATTTCATGTATTCATAATCATGTTTATACTTATATGCTTGTATGCTTGATGAATTAAATAAAATAAAAACTGCAATGATTCACTTAACAATTGTGGCAAGAAAGGTTGCAAAATAGGCAAAACTCACTTAAGAACTGTTTTTCTTATCAATGATAATTTTTGGCTCAATTGTTGTCATAAGCCAAAGACTACCTGTATCCAGTTTCACTATAATGTCCCGCGTGTCAGGATTACTATTCTCACATTGCAGACGATAGAATCATAAAATGACTTAGCATAGGATGGCCTGTGATTTCATGCTAAAGCTAAGACCTTATCTTTTTAAAAAATCGTATTTATTGCTCATGTCCATACTGCTCTGGTATCCAGCTCTTAGCATTATCATTTAAATTCAAAACTAACACATAAGTTCACATAAGAGATGTTACCTAACCAAATCATTACATATGGAGAAGTGCAGATTGCATGGACCTCCTCAATGTAAGTTGTTTTAAAATTGAATTAGAAGATAATTTTTACTAAAGATAGTTTATGCTGTCTTTACTAAATTGCACACTGAGAGCTTATGCACCAGTGACAAACTTCTTGTGTGTTTAATCACATTTGGCCAATAAAAAATCTGTTCTGTTGTGTTCTGTGATAGTGTACCTTTCATTACCTCATTATTTTAAGAATAGCTTACTAAGAGGACCAAGGAAAATATGTCAGAAGAACACAGTAATCTATTATTTTACTAGTGGCAAATTTTGTGGAACAATAATTCTAAAGAAATGTTAATTCAAAATTCAGACTTTCCTTAAATTGATAAACCATATATAATCAGAAAATATTCTCACTAAAATGCCTGTTTTTCATTGGAGCTTTCTACCAAGTAAGCATGTTCCAAGATAAGTAGATGGACATAGTCTTTATGGAAAAGAAGTGCTTACGCTCTTCACCTAGTTTTAAGCTATAATGATCTTCTCTGACCCTGAGGCAAAGCTATGCCTGTTGGGGCAAAAGGTCACCCTTATTTAGAAAAAGATTAAAAGATTAATAATTGTGTAGCATAAACTCAGTTAAATAATGTTGTAAAAAAGATCAAACAGACTTGTTCTGATCCTTTATTGTGCTGAAAGTGTGTTATCAGCTGCTTTTCAGAAAAAATATGGCCTTTGTTAACACAGTGTAATTTTGGAAGGTTAAAGAGTTCTATTTATGTATTGTGCAATATATGTTGTATTTTATTTACCTCACTTTTATTTAGTTTATAACTGCATGTTGGCAAACAAGAATTCTAAAAACATTGCTTTCCATGAATGTAGAAGTCCCATCACACAGTTTTCCAACTCTCCCAGTAGCCTTGCAACATAAAGAGCAACATGTGTAAGATTTCCTGGCTGTGTTCAGATTTTTCAAAGGTCATTGAAGGTTGTATAACATCAGAGTCAAATTTTCCATCACATTTACATACTGTAGTGGATCTTCAGATGCCCTCATCAGGGGTTCATTTACGAATGTGCAAAGAGTTATAAAAAACATATGGGACCTACTGTAGCCTCTTGATAGGCCTTGTACTGGCGGTAATCCATTTCAGCTGGAGTCTAAAGCAGAATGGATCATTGTACATAGGGTTACAGTGCTGCCAAAAGAGATCTGGTCCTTTTTACTTCCCAGTAGCTGATAATCCGGTGTTGTCTGGGTATTTATAGAGGTGGAAGCCTTTATCTAACAGGGAGCTATTGAGGCTAGCCTTTCTTTGCCCTATTCCCATGCCCATCATCCCTGTCCTCTCCCTTCCCCCTCCCATGTGCTCCTCTTTTCTGCACTTTATACGATCCTGGTACTTTGCCCCAAATCCATCAGGCGTTTCCCCATTGGCCCACTGGAGGGCAAACCTCACTTTTCCAGAGGAAGCTTCAAAAGAACTGACATCACAAACAATTGCCGCTCTAGGATGCCACACTTGCTCTCCTCAACTGCCCAGGTGTCCCATAGTTATGCTGGAGCACACACACACAGACACCCCCACATACTCCATGGGTGTCTTATCCCCACAGTATTTGTTTCCAGAGGGTAAGTCGTCTGTGCACCAAAGTTTGGTTGAAATTGCTTGAGGCCATTCAGAGTTATGCTGGAAAATACACACACACACACACACATATAGATAGATAAATAGAAGAAAAAGAAGAAGAAAGAATATATATAATAATAACTAATAAAATAATAAAAATAAAGATAAAAGAAGAGGAAGAAAATAATAAAATAATAAAAATAAAGATAAAGATAAAAGAAGAAGAAGAAGAGGAAGAAAATAATAATAGATAATAGATAATAATAAAGAAATAGATAGATAGAAGAAGAAGAAGATAGAAGACTTCTACAATTATTAAACCAAGATGAGCAGGAATCAGGTTGTGGGACATTTGGCTGTAAACTTTAGCACAATATAATTGTAAAATCTTATTTATCTTCTTGAAAAGAAAATGTATCTTTTCCAGAATACATATACATACATGTACGTATGTATGTATATGTATGCAATCCTAGATGGTACTCTAGGATTTTGTTATTTTTACTCAGCTATAATAAAAGACAATAACATGTCTCTGCAAGAAACTTACAATTATTCACAGAATATATTGTTCTTGCCTGACAACTGCCACTATGGATAATTAAACATTCACCAACAGTGAGGAGATACTGAAGAATACCAATTTTCCCCCCATTTTTAATAAAGCCCTAGCAAAATTATATTGCATCTTTCATTCAAAATCAGTCTTGAACTTAGTAGGGTTATTGTTCCAGTAACCATGTTGGCAGAAAAGTTGTATGGGTGTGCCCATCGGTCATCAGGAATCAAGCTGAACTTGAAGGAACTTTCAATTTACAAAGTAATGAATTCTGAATAGAAAAGCATTTTTTTAATATACATTGGAATCTAGGATATTTTATTCTTAAATATCTTAAGAATCTTTTGTGACACTTTAAAATCCAAGAAATTTATCATAGTATATTATTTTTTAGAAATAAAGTAACTGATTGATCTTTCCAAAGTGGATGGCACTTATCACACAGGTAAAGAAAAAAGAGTTAGGTGGGCATAAAACTGCAGCTTCCAGTATATACTTTCTTCTCCCACTGAAACCAACATACTTTGGCTGAATTACCTTAAATGAATGAAGACCTGGCTCTATTTTTATAAAATGTATAATTGAAATAGATTTTTCATTCCATGAAAATAATTTTTATTTAGGGGAAGGGAGGGAGGGAGTAGGATCAGACAGAAAGATAGACGGAGGGAGAGAGATTCTAGGAGGAAAATCATGTGAGAGTGAGGTGTCCTGGAAATTAATCTAGGCTAATAATTTCAATGAACAACCTGAATTTTAATGTGCAAATTGACTGAATTTTTAGATAACAATTTTTTGAATAAAATTGTGACAACCACATTTTAAAGTACTAAACTGATGAGCTACATAGGTTCACTTGATATCTATTCTCTATTTAAAGGGTGTTCTATTCCAATTTCTGCTTAATAACAAGAAAAATCAAGCCTTGATGTGCTCAAATGAGCATGTCAACATCTAACAGACACACAATTCATCTCCATTATGGGCTCGACCTCTCTACCCCCATCAGTATCAAGTAGAACCACCTATTCAGCTAGAGTGGAAACAGAATAATGTTTTTTATGCCAACTCTTACAATCAACTAATTGTGGCATTGAATGCTGCTAGGCTGAAATCTAACAGATCAAGGAGGGCTGTACCATGCTCATCCAGTCCTGCTGCAGGTCACCCACAAGAGTGACCAATTTGGTTTTCATCCCATACCCAGTCCTGAACTCTGACTGAAAGGGATCCAGTTAATCTATTTCATCCAGGATTTTTTGCAGTTACAACCCAACCACTATCTCAACAACCTTACTTAAAAAGAGTGATTTAATTGTTTTGGGCAGCTGGGTTGAGTGATCACTTTTAAGAAAGGGTGTGCTGTGAATAGTTTGATGGGCAGCAGCATTCAACAGCTTTCTATACCCATGTTATTGTGTCCTCCTGCCTGCACGTATCAGCCAGAAGAAGTGTGATTCTAATTTGCAGGTGCCTCAGCTTATCCCACAGAGGATCTTTCTGAGGAATCACAGGCTTATAAGAATGTTAGATGGCCCCACAGGATATACTTCTGTCATTTCATAAGATCATATCCACCCAGCAGTTAACTCAGTGCAGAGATGAGCAATTTGATCCTTAATGTCAGCAGGTTTTTCCAGTGTACAAAAGGCAAGAGGTCACCTTAAATAATGCTGCTACCTGGCACTGTAGATGTAATGTGCAGGGATGTGTTGCCCCTCTTAATAACACAGTGTAGGTTCAAATCTTGGTTCATACCTGCACCCAATCATCTTTGCTCTTCTTCTCTCACCATTAATCCAGATATATTCCAGGTGTTTTATTTCAGGACTTCCTGAATTCATCACCCAAGGTCATACCAGTGGGGGGTTGCTGCTGGTTTGGACTGGTTCGCCCAAACCAGTAGCGGGAATTTGCACCTTTTTTACCGAACCAGCAGCGACGGTCAGCTGACCATGCCCCTGAACCAGTCCTCCTGTTCAAAATTGGTGTTTCGGCCTCAAATTGGCTGAAAAACAACCCTCTGTGCATGCACAGAGGGTTTAAACCCAGAAGTATTGATGCTAGCATAGCGAGTTCGCATGTGGAAAATGGGCAGTTCCAATGCAATCCAAACCAGTAGGAAAGGTAAGAGAAACCCACCCCTGGGACATACCACTCAGGAACAACCATAGCAAGCATATTGTATTTGCTGTTTCAGTAATCTGGAACTCAAGTAAGTACCACCATGTTAAGAAGCACCCTCTAGAAACCATTTGGAGCATACCAACCTATGGGCCCATCTCCTCTACAGAGGTCGGTGGTAGTCATGAATCTCAAGCATTCTCTTTTGACTTGATTATTATTCTTTTCTTCTGTGAATAAAGAACTGTTAAAGTGCCCATTGAGTTAATTACTGGAAGTTAAAATAATGAAAGTAAAATTTGGAAAATTGACATCCATCTAAAGCAGATGTTTATATTGTGATTATTATTACTTGATATTATGATTATTATTACTTTGTTGTTTTGACATGTGCACTAAGAGCTTATGTACCGAAGACAAATTCCTTGTGTGTCTGTCACACTTGACCAATAAAGTATTCTGTTCTGTTCCATTCCGTTCCATTCCGTTCTGTTCTGTTCTATTCTATTCTACTCTGTTCCGTTCTGTTCCATTCTGTTCTATTATGTGTAAGACAGCATATAGGGAAAATGAAGAGAGATACCATATTCTTGAGAAATAAGCACAAGTAAGAGCTCTTTCCACAGCCCACAAGAAAAAAGAAGAAATGCACTACTAATCATAGTCATGATGGATGCGGTGGCTCAGTGGCTAAGGTGCTGAGCTTGTCAATCAGAAAGGTCAGCAGTTTGGTGGTTCAGATTCCTAGCGCTGTGTAAAGGAGTGAGCTCCCATTACTTGTCCTAGCTTCTGCCAACCTAGCAGTTCAAAAGCATGTAAAAATGCAAGTAGAAAAATAGTAGCCACCTTTGGTGGGAAGGTAACAGCATTTCATGCACCTTGGGGGCTTAGTCATGTGGGCCACATGACCACGGAGACGTCTTTGGACAGCGCTGGCTCTTCAGCTTAAAAACAGAGATGAGCACTACCCCCTAGAGTCAGGAACAACTAGCACATATGTGCGAGAGGAACCTTTACTTTTACCTTTAATCATGGTCATAGGTCTAAAATTTATTTATTATGGGGAAAGGGAGCTATGAGAGTTTGAATACAGTCACAATTACATTTCCTCTTTGGAATTAGAGTACCTTTCTTTTTCCATTAAGTGTTTGATGTGGGAAAATACTCATGATGAAGTAAGTTTGATTAAAAGCACTCTTTGGTCAGGATAAAAAAAACCATTTCAGATAAATGTCTAATTGCCACATTGAGCTGGGAGGGCGCCAGGATATAGAAAGCCGAATGTAACTGCAATGAGACAGTTTCAAAGTGGCATTGGTATGATTTAGGGATGACCTCTCATTAGAAAAATGTCTGATGTTTTTTATGATGCCTGAAATATTTTATTTATTTGTTTGTTTGTCAAACATGTGCAAGATAGCAGGTATAGGTATAAACATAAACAAAGTAGGTACACATTTTAAAAAAGGACAATAGGACATATTGTATAATGTGTTACACTAGTAACAGAAATCTGTTTGCTAAAGAGGCAGAGATGTGTGCAGGTACAACTGATAAAGTGAAACCCTGGGGTCACAGAGAGCAATAATCCAAATTTAATCTTCCTTCCTTGGACTGCTATGCATGCTTCAGGGCTTATTACCATCTTTTGCCTTTAGCAATACTTTAATATGCCCTCAAATCATCCTCCCCCCTGAATAGGCTTCTACAAAATAGCAGTGGGCATTCATTGTTAAAAATCAGAAAACAAATGGTAGGAATGAATGGGCAGTTTTCTCAATGGAGGAAAAGAAAAGTGAGTCCATCAAAGATGTGAACTGGGGCTGGTTCTTTTTTTAATTAATTCATAGATAATATTGGCTTAGAATAAACAATGGCTGGCATGTTTGTAAATGATAACAAGCTACTAAGAATGGTGAAACACAAATGTGTTCATAAAGTTTCAAACTGGATGAATGGTCAGTCAAATGGCGCATATACCGTAGTTCAAATTAAGTAAGTATAAAATGTTACAAATTGGAGCAAAATATGCCTAATTTTATTTTCTCCCTGACAGTTTCTAAGCTGTTTGAAACTAATCAGGAAAGAAATAGGCAATCATAGTGGTCAATTCAATGAAGATATGCACACTCGGTATACATCATTGGTGAAAAAGCATATTCTATTCTAAAACTACTAACCTATTAATTAAAATGAATATTATTAATTTTAATAATATAGATTATATAAATCTATGATATATAGTCATTTAGAACACTGGGCAGTTCTGGTTATTGCACTTGACAAATCTAGTTGAAAAAATGCAGAAATTAACCAAAATGATCAGATGGATCAGATACATTCCTTATGAAAAAGACTAGTAGGAGGCAATTGAGTAAGACATCTAAGGGAACCTAAAATTATGTATGGCATGGAGAAAGTAGAAAGCAAAAATAAGAGAGAAGAAAACAATAGGACTTGGCTAATCCAGTTGATTGAAGGGTAACAATAATTATCACAAACTAATAATTATCCAAAGTCTAGAAAAAATATTATTTGAAAGTGTAGATAAATTCTAAAAACAGAATGTTTTTTCAGTATTACCTTTATGTCAGAATTACCCTCATGACTTCAAATACCAATTATAGGGGAAATATGGTGGGATCTGGTCATATCTCCATCTTCTAGTGACCATCTAGCTAGCAGAATAGTTTGATCATTTTAACTAAGTCAACAGAAAATGTATCTAGTTCAAATTTATTTATACATTTATTATTTATTGATTTACCTATTTATTCATATAATATCAACAGCTGCCCATATCACAACAGTAACTCTAGGCAATGAATATTCAGGATATCTACCTCATATGGCACTAATAGTTCTGGTAGACATTTAAATGTTTCAGCATTTCTTTTCCCCTCTTCTGATAGCATAAAAATAATATTTTCTGCAAAGGTAGTCCTTTTCTCATTTGGCTGAACCACCAATAAAATCTGAAATGCAAGCTTTTAATTTTATTGGTCAATTAATTAGAAAGGTTAACCCAAAATATACATAGAGATAGGACAATTTAGGGGATTGGTGAGCCAACAGCATTTTTTTCTACTCTAGCTTCAGTAAAAATAGACTTCACATTCTTCTAAAATGTCTTTTAGTCTCACATCCAAGAAAGCCATTTGAAGATGGGTTTGACAAGCCTTGTTAGAACTGATTAGCAAATGTATTAAATAGCACAATTTATGCTGATCTGAGCAATAGGTTGCTCTAATCATAATCATATGGAAATCCTATATTTGCAGAAAAATTATGCCAAGCATCGGACATAAATAGGCAAACTAACGAACAGGAGAAATTGAGAGAAAAATAGAATAGAATAGAATAGAATAGAATAGAATAGAATAGAATAGAATAGAATTCTTTATTGGCCAAGTGTGA
>JANHFT010003030.1:3385-17760 GCA_032467955.1 Pseudoxenodon macrops | reverse complement strand
GTTGAAGCTGAAGTAGTCATTGACAGATAGGACATTGTAGCAGATAATTTTGTGTGCTACACTAAAGTCAGATAGAAGACGGCATAGTTCTAAATTTTCTAGGCCCAAAATTTCAACCCTGGTGGCATAAGGTATTCTGTTGCAAACAGAGGAGTGGAGGACTCTTCTCAATGTCTGATATGTAGTGCAGGTTCCAGACAGATGAGCCGTATTCAAGAATTGGTCTAGCAGATGTCTTATATGCTCTAGTTAAATATTACCAGAGAAGAAGCTACACAAGATTAGGTTAATCACTCTTAATGCCATTTTGGCAATGCTGTTGGAGTGGGGTCTGGCATTTAGATCTTTAGAGATGAGTACTCCAAGGTCCTTAACTGAGTGAGGATCGTCAATAAGGTTGTGATCATCTAGTTTGTATTTCCTGTTCTGATTATTTTTGCCAAAGTGTAAGACTCAGCATTTGTTGGTTGAGATTTGGAGTTGCCACTTGTTTGACCATTCTGATACATAGTCAAGGTCTTTTTGAAGGGTAGCAGCATTGTCGGTGATGTTGAATAGTTTTACATTATCTGCAAAGAGGACACAGTTGCTTTTAATATGATTGCAAAGGTCATTTATGTAAAGCATAAAGAGAGTTGGTCTCAAAACGTTGCCTTGGGGGACACTGCTGTTAACAGGTACAGGGTTTGATAGATCACTTCTTATTTTGACCACTTGTTTATACTTGCCATCTCAAGCTAGGTATCCTGCAGATGTGTGACATGCACTTCACAGAACTCCCATTATGGCTTTCACTGTGAATATTAAGCAGAAGGCTAAATATAGGATTTTCCCAGGTTGGGGAAGGCTGCCATTGGAGTGGAATGCTATTAGACAACAGGCTGTCAAAGGATACTGTCTAAAGGAAATAAAATAGGTCTAAGGTCCCTGAAATAGCTGGAACTTTTAGTGTTTGTCTGAGTAAATTAATCTTATTGATTTTAGTGGGGTTTAACAGTATTCAGTTTCCTCTCATTTCCTCTGGATTTTGTCTAATGACTCCAAAGAGACTATTTACTAGATCAGTCTTTCCTCACTTTACCTTATCAAGACATGTCTTGCTTTGATTTCCCAGACAGGAAAGAAGCAGCTTAGGTGTTGAGTTATCAATGGATATCGTGGTATCTCCGTCCCAGGGGAGCATCCCATTCTCCCCCCCCCCAAAGACACGATAGAAGGAAGAAGATGCATCCTCTTAAGTAAACCTGCAAAATTTCAGCAGTGAGGCATTGATTTCAATTAATACAAGATATTGATTTTCTTTCCTATCTTCCTGCCACATTTATTCTGCTCTGCATTGTGGCTATTTAAAGCAAGTGAAAATTACTTGATGCAATTGTGTTCTTGCTTTAAATTCTCCATCCCCACTTACATCATACTAGGTAGTGGTTCTTCCCTCCTCCTCCTTCTCTTGTTAAACATCTTAATGCCTGTGTCAACTTCCTCCAATTGTTTCACTTGGGTAGGATTTCCTGAGCACCTTCCTCAGGATTCTACAGGCAGATACTTTGGTTTATTCATTAGCAGACTACTTTTGTGAAAAAAGATGATTTTCTGTGCAACCGACATGTTCAGAATAAACGTTATTCACCAGTGAGCTATTTTTTGCAATTTTGCATAATTTATCCTTTTTTGACATATGACTGAATATGACATGTAGGAATAGAGGGAGGAAATATGAGGTCACCAATGAGAGAATGCAGATGAAAGAGCCTGAGAACTGCCTGCAGTGACACAGCTTCCTTAAAACATTTATGGTTTGCTTAATATAACTTAATGACTATATCTTGTTCTGAGGGGTTTGGTGTTTTTTTTTTAATGACCCAGCAGGATGTTCTGTCATTTTGCTTTCACACATTACTAATTCATTGGCTTATTTTATGCATTAGCTATCTGTCCTTGACTGGGGATTCCACTTTTTTCTCTTCCTTTTCTTAGTTTCACCTCAGACGCCTGCCGGAGGCAAGGCAGTCATCCAGTAGCCTGCCTTGTGTAAGGCTCCAAGAATAAGACTTTCTTAATACTGGAGGACTGGGATAAAGGTTGAAGAGGGGAAAAAAAACATGTATACTGCTTTAAAACTCCAGTGTACAATGTATTCTCAATAAAAAATAGTCCCAGGATATTACCATCACTTTTCTCAAATTTGGCACTGTAGTCTTAGATTTAAACAGAAGGAAAAACCATTTAGACAACCAAGTCCAGGCCACACTCAGTGAAGGAATTCAATTAAAAGTAACCCCAATAGTTGACTGTTTAGCCACTGCTTGAACACAATGAAGGGGAGCATACAGGGGTGGGATTCAGCCAGTTTGGACCGCTTCGGACGAACCAAATGTTAATTTTAATCTGGTTCGCCAAACCCAGGGGTCCTCAAACTTTTTAAACAGGGGGACAATTCATGGTCCGTCAGACTGTTGGGGGCTGGACTGGGTGGGTGGGTGTGGCTAAGTGGTCACATTACTGGGTGGGTCATGTGACTAAGTGGACATGGCAAATTTAACAGTCCTAGAGGTATTTTATTTGCTTTTGTTTGCATGTTGCTACTTTGGTTGAGTTTTATTTTTACTAAATCATTTTTTCAATTGTTTACGAGCCTAGTGGTCCACTTCAGAAAACTCAGTTTTGCAGCAATTCTTTTCAGTCCCAAGGACTTTTTCTCTCCCTCTCTCTCTCCTCTCTGTCTATCTATCTCTCTTTATCATCTTCTGGAGGCAGTTTTCATCCATTTTATGGCCTCCTGTGGTATCTGTGTGCACCATTTTTCACCTCCCCTGCCTCTAGCAGCATTCTGCAGGCAAAAAACAGGCAAAAACAGCCCATTTTCTGGCCAAAAATGGGTCGTTTTCACCCAATGTTTTGCCTCCTGGGGTGTCTGTGCACCCATTTTTCACCTTCCCCGCCTCCAGAATGTCTCTGCAGGCCAAAATTTGTGGTCTTACCTTTCAGTTCCAGCCCATGGGGCTCGCAAAAGTACATCGTGTGCTCGGCCAAAGGGTGGGGGGCAGCCTCATGGTCCTGCATGGTCCAGATTAATGCTTGCGGCCCAAGGTCATAGTTTGAGGACCCATGGCCAAATTGGTAGTTGCAAGGACAGGCTGACCCTGACCACCCTGCCCTAGGAGTTTCCATGTGGCCCGTTTTGGATGCCAGGTAAGTGCAGGGCCTGCGTGGAGGCTCTGGGAGGGTGAAAATTGGGCATACCGGAAGTGCCGGAAGTCCAGAAACTAGCCCATTTCCGGCTTCCGGAGAGCCTCCGGTGCTCAGGGAAGGCCATTTTCACCATCCTGCAGGCTTGAGGAAAGCCTCTGGAGCCTGGGGAGGGCGAAAATGCCCTTCCCCCCATGGTACAGGAGGCTGAGTAGGCCATGCCCCCATGTTCACCCCCATCCAGCAACCGGGCAGCAAATTGGTTGCTAAAAAAATTTCTATTCCACCCCTGGGAGCATACCACCTCTTTAGTTCTACTATCAAATAGCTGTTACACTTGAAAAACTGGGGGGAGGAACACAAGGGATCATAAACATTTGGATGAGGGCTCCATGTTACATTATTGTATCTTATGATTTATCATTATGATTTACCACTTTGTTGTTCATATGTACTTTGAAAACTTATGTATATAGACTGAGAGCTTGTTTGTATGCATACTGTATGTACACTGTATGTACACTGTATGTTTGCAGTTGTATGTACACTGAGAACTTATGCACCAGACACAAATTCTTTGTGTGTCCAATCACACATTTGGCCAATAAAGAATTCTAAATGGAGAGGATTTATTTTGCAGACAAATAGTCTAAACTACAGTACCAAAGACAAGTACATCATTGATTTGCTGCCTATTTAAATTGTGGATTATATTATATTTAGATTATATTAAATTATATAATAATTGAACATAATTTATTGACCTGGAATAATAACAGAATTAATTTAAAAAAAGATATTTCAAAGAAACAAGTGAAGGCTTATAAAAATACAGAAATTAAAAGCATAAAACAAAAATAAACAAGAAATGTAACTAAATCTAGTTTTTACCACAACATTCACTATAGCATTTATACCTTTGTATTATTGCAAACCATACTTGCAAACCATATCCATTTGATATCCATGTTTATTGTTAATATTTCTTAGTTCTCTCTTCATGAGAATTTAACCAGATCCATTCAACCGTGACTGTCAATCTCCTGCTCATTCACTCTTCCTTCATTATTTGTTTTGTGATTTGATCTTCATTCATTCTCTTTTAATGACCAAACTATCTCAACCTACTTCTTTTATACTGATTACTTATGTTTGTATTAAGTCTTCAATCATTCAGCACCCACAGTCTTCTGCATGTCTCTTCTTGTTTCACCATACATATTTTTGAATATCCCATTCCCACATCATTCAGCTTTCATTGACTGTATATTTTTCCTGACATACCCAACATTCACTTCCATGCAACGTTTGAAGCACATTGTAAACAACAGCTATGTTGCTTCTTTCAACAAACATTTATTTCTCAAAACAGATCACATACTATCTTTATCTCACAATGATCATTTGTGTATGTTTAAAATTCTCCATCCATTTCCTTAACTTATGCAAACATTCCAGCCAAATACACAATTGAATTTATCTCTTTCTCTCTTTGCCATTTATGTATATTTTCCAAACATTTGTTCAATTTTTCCAGTTCCTAAATTGATCTTGGACACATTAATCTTCTGATCCTTACTCCTTGTTCCATTAGACTACATACTTATGTATTTATTTAAGTGTCTACTTATTTGTTTGTTTGTTTAACAAATTTATATGGCTGCTCAACTCTCACATAAGTGATTCTGAGTAGCTTGCATCATTAAAAAGTAATAACATAAAAACCCATATAACCCCCTACTCACACACACAAAATCTAAATTGGTGTGAAAATAGTCATCAACCAACAATATGGCATTATCTGCCTGCAAACATACATGTACATTCATATCCCCCACCAACATACCTCAAGCGTCAATCTAAGGGTCCCTTATACATTTATGCATAATTTCATTTAGGGAACAAGAATATTGCACCTCTACCTTATTCCCTGTTCATTGTTCAGTCATTTGCTAAGCATTTTATTTATTCCCATTTGTATCATATACTGCTGTTATCACATTCAGCAACCAATTGTCAAATCCATATTTACCCAAAACATTCCATAATTCAGTCCTATTCAATTATATATTTTCCAAAATAAACAAATATGCAACAAACATTTATGCAGTGTAAGTAATACTGGGAATATAATTAAACGTACACTGATTTTATGTCAAGTCTGACCCGTATAATTAAAAAAAAAATCAAAGGTAGATAGGAGATTAATTCCATTTCCAAGTGTGGACTTGAAATGTGTCTATATGGATACTTCAGTAATTATAACACATAGCAATACTGGGAAATGTGTATATTCAGTCCCTGGGTGTCATGGAGAAAAAATGGCAATGATGAAGTCATTAATAGCACTGCACCAAAGATTTATTTTTGCAAATATATTTTGTCTATTTCCTATTCTATTTTACCTGTTTCTATAATCAAAGAAGTACATTAAAAATTGTTAAACTGGCATTTTATTGCTCTTGATTTGATTATATTGTAGCTCTTTCCTTACTTTCTCCTAGATTACTGATATGAGGAATTATTTATGTACATTATCACAATTCAGTTGTGTCATTTTGATTCTTTTTCTTGTTTTGTCTTTGAAAGCCAGTTCGAAGTATAAATTTCATTAGTTAAAGAAGTTTCTCTGATTTTGAATGTATTGAGTAATGAAAGCATAAAAACTGTATATGTAAATATAATTCTAACATGTCCTAGCATTCAAGGTATACGTTGTGTTTTTGAACTTTATATTAACTCAAATAGAGGTGATCTAGTATACAAAATTACTTTTAAAAACTTTTTAAAAAATTGTTTTGCTATACTATACCATTCAGACAAAAAAGCAAACAAAATAGGATTAAAAACACCAAAAATTCTTAAATGCACATCATTTTGCATAAATATATATTACAAAATATGGACAGCAAGAAATAATGAAGCATTTCTAAATCGTGGAACTCTGTTTATGCTAAAGTTGCATTACAAAAACATTCACACCAATCCTTTAGCTAGAGGACAGGAGCAAAGAGAAGTTAACTTCCACTCCTTGACACAGACTTGGCAGCTACTTAGACAAAACCACTGCCAAGAATAGTAGTTAGATAAATTTAAACAAGCAAGAATAAGAGAGAAACTGAAGGCTTTCCAAATGAAAACCAAAGTGTGAGCTTTTATCACAGTTGCTTCATTTCTGCACATTCATTTCTGTTTTCTTTTTGCTTTGAATAGCAGCATTGTGGTTGTTCCCTCCATTTTTTTTACTGCCACTTGTCTGCCATTCTTCTGTCTCCACATATCTCTCATGATACTTGGTAACTCAACTTAGAGCCAAACCAGGGTAGGAAGAAATTGTTCCTAAATCAACATCAGCATTATCAGTAATATTGCAGTTCTTCATTTGGGAACTGTTTCTTTCTTTCTGTTTTTCACATTAACACGGGTTCTCTGTTATTTAATCTCAGAAATTGTTCACTCAAGATTTCTGTATGTATTTGTGAGCTTGGTAAAGCCCTTTAAGTTTGCTTTTTCCTTGGTAATATCACCAAATTGAAAGTGGTTTGGAGAAAAATATCTGGCAAAAGTTGTTCTGTCTTGACAGGGAAAGCGGGAAATGGCTTGAAGAGACTCCAAACTTGCTGACAAATTGTGCATTTTAATATGGAAGAAGATATCCAACCTTAGATCCATGAGACTAATTGTTTCAGTTGTATTTAATAACAATTGTTCCTTACCAATGGTGAAATCTAAAAATTTCCCCTACCAGCTCTGTGGGGTGGCTTGGTGGGTGTAAGCTAGGTGGTCATATGACTGGGTGGACATGGCTTGGTAGTCATGGTCATGTGACCAGGTGAGCTCAAAAACCAACTTTCACACTTCATACACAAACAACCCAAAAGCCACACAACTGACTCACACACAATGCAAAAGCACACAAAATGGCCCCTGCAACAACATGCAGGAACCTCACAGAGTCACAGAGAGCTCAAAAATGAACTATCACACTTTACACAAAAATAGTACAAAAGCTACACAACTGACTCCTACACAACTGACTCACATACAATGCAGAAGCAGCTGGACCTCACACAAAATGGCCCCTGTAATAAGCAGGAACCTCACAGAGTCACAGTTTGGGCAATCGTTAGTTTTAAAAAAATGCTTTAAAAAGTTTTTTTTTAAAGGTTAGATATTCCCCTCTCAGCTGATTGTCAAACAGCTGCAAGTCCAGACCTTTTTTTTACTTTTTAAGCATTTTTTTACTACCAGTTCCAGTAAATAGGTAGTAAAAATGCTTTTAAAAAAGTTAAAAAAAACGTTCATCAGCTGTGACAATCAGCTGTGCCGTCCGATGGTCAGAACTTTTTTTTTTACTTTTTAAAAGCATTTTTACTAGGAAGTAGCCAGTAGCATTTCACCCCTGGTCCTTACTTAACAACATCTCATTCAATGACCCTTCAAAGTTATGATGGTACTGAATTAGGACACTTATAACCAGTCCTTGTAATTGCGGCTGTCGCAGTTTCCCTACAATAATGTAATCATGATTTAGACATTTGGCAACCAGCTTGCAATTATGACATAATCATGTGGTCGCCATTTGCCACCTTCACTATTAACTTTCAACATGCAAAGTTAATGGGGAAGCCAGCAAGAGGTTGGACGTTATGTGGGATTCACTTAACAATGGCAATCAGAAGTGCCATAACTGCTGTTGTAGGTTGGCATAGTTATATGATGTCTCGCTTTATGATAGCATTAATTAGCACCAAAAGGCAGGACAAGAAACAATGGATGGAAACTAAACAAGGAGAGAAGCAACTAGAACTAAGGAGAAATTCCCTAACAGTGAGAGCAATCAACCAATGGAACAGTTACCTTCAGAAGTTGTAGGTGCTCCATCACTGGAGGCGTTCAAAAAGAGACTGGACAACCATTTATCTGAAATGGTATAGAGTCTCCTGTACCAGGCGGTTGGACTAGAAGGCCTTCAAGGTCCTTTCCAACTCTATTATTCTATGTTCTAGTGATAGGATTTCTGGTCCCAATTACTGTCATTAAGTGAGGGCTACCTATAATTTAAAATTAAATGAAATCACTTTTTTTTATTGCCAATTTCCTCATTGTCTTCGGCATACATCTTAAGGATTTAGTTTTGTGTTTAACCTGAAAAAGTTATATAATCCTCTACCCTAAGCAATTAGTTCTTTTGACAAATTACTCTCACTATTAACATTTTCTATAACTTTCAACTAAATTCTAGTCTCCTGCCCATTGATTCAGTCTTATTGCCTCTCCCACCCCCTGTGGCTCTGCTCCTATAATATGCTTAACTGGATCAATGGGAAAGAGAGGCCAGATCGTGAAATGCAATTCCAGGATATAGAAATCCAAAGATAGGTCATAGTAGAGCTACTGTCACTTTGGTCTGGTTCTTAAGGCTAGAACCAGGAGTCTGTGAATTCTAGTCTTCCATTAGGCATAAAAACCAACTGGGTGACTTTGGGTCAGTCACTTTCTCTCAGCCCAACCCACCTCACAGGGTTGTTATCGAGGGGAAATAGAAGGACGAAGGAGTATTATCACCGTCTTGAGTAAACTATAAAGTAAATAATAAAGGCAGGCTAAAATCCAACAAACAAACCAATAAAAAATGACATAGGCAGCTAGTGGTAAGACAAATAGGAAAAGGGTGGAAAGTAAAAGTACTGAAAAGTGTTTATTTGATGAAAGACCAGGAATAATAGGCCTAGAAAGTATTTTTCCAACCCTCTCACAGCACTTAACTCAGTTGTGCTTTTCAGATAAACATCCCAGTCTATATAAGTATCCACAGTGAAGTAATTATGAAAAATATATGCTTCATGATGCTGGAAAAAGTGTTTTTTTTCTATTTTAAAAATATATCTTCAATCAATTTATTTCTGTGCATTTTCAAGTTACTGATGCCCAGTTAGAAAAAGAATTACTCTGTGAGTAAAAAGAAATGACTTAGTGTTTGGGGAAATTTCAAACATGGAAAGCATAGTTCAATCAGTGAAAGACAGCTTTCATTTTATGCCAATTTTTTTTTTGTTAAATTTGCCCTGGAGTATGAGAAATTCATGGGTTAAAATGGGTGAGGCAACAATTCCATTATTAAAATAAATATCATTATCTTTTTGCTTTTATGCATTGTATCAACATGACTGGGACTTCAGGCAAATGAAAGGAGGATAAAATTAAAGTTCTTCAAATCCCTTCTGGTATAAAAAATAGACAGAATACTCAAATATATTAAATATTTCTAAATGCAATAAAATCTGACTATTGTATCTTTCTATTACTATTTATCTATCGATCATCTATGTATCATCTCCCAGCAACTGTTGCACCTTTAAAATATAATTTATAATATTCTAAGGGCTACTTTACATGCAGAATTTAATAGGATTCTTTATTCATAGTTGTAGTGAAGGGGAGAATAAATTGGCATTTTGCACAGCACATTTGGAAAGTATGGCATATAGGTAATCTTTGTTTAGCAACCATAATTGAAAGCAGCAACTTGGTTATTAAGCAAAGCAATTGGTAAGTGTTTAACAATTGTGCTTAAGATTTTACTTCCACTTTCTTTAGCTTTACAAGCCTGCAAAAATTACAAACACAAAGATTGGTTTATTCCGACTTTTATATTCCAGCAAACTAGAGACTCAATTCTGAGATGCTTCTCCCTCTCCATTCCTGCTTTGGACTCAGTTTTCTGTTGTCTGCAATTCTTCTTACTGTTTCTCAAGAGTTTTCTCACAGCCAATTACAGAGATTGAGTTCTACCACTTGTATGTTAGATCCATGTCTCTCATGGTTGGTATTGGCCTCCCAGAAAATGACCTGTGACTGGGTTCAGAAGTGATAAATGCCTATTTATGGGAAGGGATGATTCATTCAGATTTCATCCAGACTTCAACCTTCTTTTTTTTAACTGAGAAGGTAGTAGAGTTACCATTCCAAAGACCCACGGGGGAAACAAATTATTTGGACCCATGCTTATCAGGTTCAGGCTGGGATATAGCACTGAGAGGGCATTGATCATACTTGTTGATGACCCTTGACAGATTCAGGATGAGATTCCTTCCTTGATCTCTCAATGGCTTTTGATATCACTGATTACAGCATCCTTTCAGATTAGTTGAGGTGGTTGGAATGGAGGACACTCAGTGTTCTTCAGTGGATCAGAATCTCATCCGATCCACAGATATAGAATTCAAGCTAACTAGTTTATTATATTCTGTCTATTGTACAGAAATCTCCACAAAGTGCTTGCCTTCTCTTGGGGAGAGATGAATAAGTTTCTATGGAGCTTAGGAGGGGTTAATTCTGGAGTTCTTGTGGTAATGCAAGGATTCAAGGCTAATTCTCTGCTTGAGACCTCCTCCCTGCCTGCCTAGACATTTCCCAACCTCTCTTTCTCCAAGGCCAGTTCCAGTTGGTGTTTTTGGGAGGAATGGGATTGACACTTTACCTGCTACTATTTAACATCTACAATACATGCAACTACTGGTATCAAAAGCCATTGAGATGGGATGAAGTGGGATGAAGTCATACATCAGCAGGAAATTAAATATTATAAATACAGTGATGATTCTCAATTGTACATATTAACTTTTGGGCTGGCCAAGTAGTTTCCCAGTGCCTAGAAGCTGTGCGGATCAGGATTGGGAAATTCTGGTTTCAGCTTAATTTTGACAAGACTTGCATGGCTGCAGGTTGTAGTGACTTTCTATCATTAACCCATCATATCATTACAATGGATTCTGAATGCCAGGATACTTAAGATAAGTGTTTAGTTTTCCTCAGAATTTTAAAACCATGCCCACGGTTTAGTTGAAAGAAAAGATTTAATGCTATGACAAAATGCAATATGTCAAAATAAACTCTAGTGTCAGCAGAGACTAGAGCAGAACTGGCTCTGGTTGCACCTTCAAAATAATATAATGATTTGAAGTCAGCATTGTTAGATTGCGTAGGGAAGAAAGACATGAGTCTCAGGAAACAGTCAGCAACCTTTATTGGATCCTTGGAGGAGGCAATATGGAATGCTGGCAGGCTGCAGGGAAGCCGCTTTTATGGGATTCCCCAATCGCCTGCCAACCACTGATGGGGTTTTAATTTTTCTGCCGCCAGTTTAACCAACCAGCGGCGGGGCATGCTAATTAAGTCCAACCATGAGGACGTAACAAGCATAACATGTCTTGCCAGACTAATTTTATTTCATTTTTTATCTGCATAGCTTCCTTAATAGATTGTGAAAGTGTTTCGACCTATGATAATCTGTACAGGAAATAATATTTCCATTATATAGTCAGACCAACCCACAATGCATAGCATATTATACTTCTGTGTCTGGGAGTGATTATTATAGGAAGACTCAGATAACCTGGAACATCTGCAAATAAGGACGATGAAAGCACTAAAATATGGTGGGAGCAGAGGGAGAAGATCTGCTTCTCTTACAGATGTATATTGGGTCAGTGCTGAGTTAGGATACCATATGCAATAGAAGTGCCAATAATTTTCCTGTCTGAATCCTTTAAAGCAAAACTAAAGGAATCAAAATATATTTTGTTTGATGTCTGATTATCAGCTGGTAATTATTGGCAGCAGTTTGCAGCCATTTCTTTATCTGCACCCAAGCTAATACATCTTTCTTCCTTGTTTTATTTATTCCCTTTGAAACATTGTTGATAAATCTGACCTTGGTAACCACTGGCTCAGCAAATCTCAAATTATTCTTTCTGTGGGAGTTGAATTGGGTTAGAATGAGAGACTCGTGTCTCCAGTATTTGGCTACTGTTGTAATTTTCAGAGATAGAAAACACAGCTTGGCATAGAATTTCAGATTGGCACCATATATAGGAATCTGTTAGATAACTTCTCCTTGGACAATTGATATTAAGACAAATTTATCAGGATTCTCTTTTGTTTTGTTTTGTTTGTACCTATTCATAAATATCTGGGATTTTTTAAATAATGGCCAAATATGTTGTTTCAATCCTGTAGTGAAATATATTGTTTCCATACTAGAATAAAAATCATTCTATCACTTCCTAGTCAATACCTTGAATTTCCTTCATATTTAATAAATCAAGTTCTTCTTTCACATATGGATCACACCCACTACCCTTTTTCAATTAATTTCTTCTTCTTCTGTACTTAGTGGGATGTAGATGGTATACATTTTGTCTTTGAAGAGCAAATATTTTTCACTGTACTTTCACTGTATTGCAGTCTTACTCAGTGCATTTGCCATCCTTCTCAGAGGAAAACAGGCTACAATACAGGAGCCATCTGATGCTACAAGGCTGCCAAAACCTTCCCATGGAAGTCTGGCCATTTCAACAATCATTCTTTTTAAAATGTTTTTAAAATAAGGAACAATTTTATGGATCTAATTCTGCCAACGATGAACACTTGAAAGTTTCCAGGTGAAAAAGTCAAACATGTTCAACTGGGAAACAAAAGCCTTGCAAATGGGTATCACATAGTGTTTATTGCTTAATGCATTGTTAAGGGTTTTTCATTTTGAAAAGAAAACCTGGGCATTACTGAACCACACCTGTTTAAATATGTTTTCTTTCATAAGTAACAAAACAGAATAGTTGAATGTGACCTGGAGAATTGAAAATCTACTTATGAGCAGGTGGGGCATCTAATCTGGGAGTGAAATTAGGTTGTTCTCAATGAAGTTGCAGTTTCCTAGTTTACAATCTATGTGTGCTACTAAATCTCTTGTATGAGTCTCAAAAGGCTCTATGTGTAAAATACATTTCCCCAAGTAGGCTATTCTTCTAATTGCAGCCTTTCTTACATAGTAATACTCTCATCCATGTTACACAAGCTCTGGTATCTCATTTGGATTCATATATGTTTTGTGCAATGGCACATCCGTTCAGAAACAAAAACTGGTTCTGTTTGGCTAGTGCCTGGCTTAACCAGGTAAGTAGACCATATTGCTTCAATGTTTTTAACAACTGCATTAGCTCCTAGTGCAATTCAAAAGCTGATCTTGGCTAGTAAAGTTTAAAGCCACTTTTAATGCCCAGATCCTTCAGGAACTACTCCATCTAAGTTTCACTACACCAGATCACTGATGTAGATCAGGGTCTCCAACCTGGGCAACTGTAAGCCTGCTGGAGAATTCTGGGAATTGAAGTCCGCCAGGCTTAAAGTTGCCCAGGTTGGAGACCCCTGATGTAGATTGAGGCAGGGAGAAAGCAAACAATCATGGCATACAGCTTTATCTCTTCTGGATCCATTGGGCATACTGCATGTTCATTTTCTTTCAGAAATTGAATTGCTTTGCTTTTGATTTAGTGCTTGTTCTTTGGTTTTGGTTTTATAAAATTTTATTATTTTGTACCTTTCAGTCAGCGACTGCCTGGACTAGCTGTCTAATTGAAAAGTATGCATTATTAAATGAAAAGGCCCAAGATCATTCATATGCAAAACATCTTCCTTGACTGCATTTTATTGTTGTCTATTGACTTTTCTACAGCCATGTTTGTTTTAAAAGTTAGCTTTGATCTTATCTTTTTATAAAAATGCTTGTAAAGAGCACATAAAAATATTGCCAATTTCCTAAAAGACTTGTAATGAAAATGTAGTTTGTAGTTTTGAGAATCCATTGGAAGAATTGCAGTAAGATTGGATATATTTGCTACAGGAGTATTATCAATAAATTAAAAAATGGTTTATGTTGTAAGGAACAACATAAGATCGCTCTACCTACCTACCTACCTACCTACCTACCTAGCTATTTCTATCATCTAATCCAGGGGTGTTAAACTCACATAGTTATGGCAGTGTCACATGATGTATCAGGACTTTCCACCACTTCATTAAACCAGGTGTGGGCATGGTCAGCGCATGACGCATCAGGCCCATGGGCCAGGAGTTTGACAGCCCTGATCTAATCTGTGTGGCATTAGTTATTAAGGAGTTTACAACTACGTGATCAACCATGTTTCCCCGAAAATAAGACAGGGTCTTATTTTCTTTTGACCCCCAGAATATGGCCTTGGCCTTATTATTGTTTTTTTTTTACTATTTTGGGGGTACAGGAGGCGGTGAGCATGGGACTAGATGTCCCATCGCCGCTGCCTCTCCTCCCTGTTCTTCGCGTCAACCGAGTGGCTGGCCCACAGCTGCCACTCGTGGAGCACAGT
>JANHFT010003028.1:157170-171033 GCA_032467955.1 Pseudoxenodon macrops | reverse complement strand
TATACCCTGTTTCTCTGAAAATAAGACCTCCCCGGATAATAAGCCCAATCAGGCTTTTGAGCACATGCGCTAAAATACGTCATCCCCCAAAAATAAGCCCTCCCCAAAATACAGCAGCAGCCATGATGTGACCACACTCGCCTCCTCCTGCACCTCAAAAATAATAAGACCTCCCGAAAATTTCAGGGGTCAGAAACATGGTATTAAAGTGTGTTTAAAAGAAAACAATTTCTTCACAGCCACTTTGGGAAAGTCCACCTTGTGAATTAAAATAACCTGAGATTGTTTTTTTTTGACAACATAATTAATTCTATTAAAAACAACTTGTTTTCTATGTGAAAATCTAATGGTGTGGTATAAGGACATATGAATCAACTTTTTTTTGCTAAAGCAGAGACTAGTTGATAGGTGACTGGAAAAATACAAGCATTGGGGAACTTCATTAATACATTCTTGCTGCATATACAACTCATAACTACTGACATACTATCTGACATTTTTTTCAATGTTTTTAAAAGGATTTTAATAAGTTCCGCTTAAGTTGTCTAGCGCTTAAGTTGTCTAGCGCTTTATCATGCATATTTGTTTCAAATTAGTCACCTAGAGTTGCTTGTTAGAAAGCTGGATGGCATACAAATTTAATAAATAAAATAAAAAATAATTCAGTCTTCAGGTATTCAACAGTTATAATTAGCGGTATATTGGCATGAGCTGCTACATGATTTCTGTTATTATTGTCAATTTGATAAGATTAAAAAGTACCATTCAGGAACTCAATAATAAGTATGTGGGCTTATTTGTTTGCTTGTTTCCCCAAAACAATTTGGTTATAAAATTACAACTAAAAAAACAGCAATTGACTTAGAACTGCTCATTTTATATATCCCCACTATTTTGAATAAAAATACCACTAAGGGCATAGTTAGAGCTAATCCATATATTCTCATGGTAACACTAAATACATTTGATAAGTCAATTAGCACTTGATATTTGAGAAAACTTAAGCTTTACCTATGATTGGTGGAAAGAGCCATGGAAAGTATACAATATCATCAAGAGCAGAGGTCACCAACCTGTGGTCTGCGAACCACTGGTGGTCCGTGAGAAAATTTTGGTGGTCTGCAGCAGAGCTGTTCTAGGATGACCAATGACCAGTCCTGTGACTAGAGCTCTGGAATATGGGACCAGCCAGGGAGCTCATGGGGTTGGAAATCTCTGCCATAAAGGGAGGTGCATGCAACTTGCAACTTTGCAGGTGGTGCAACGTGCAAGGAGTAGCACAGCCCTCACTGGGCAGAATGAGGTAATGGTGCAAGGGATGGTGGCACAGGTGGACTAAAGCAATGGGTGGCGGAAATCCGTGGCTCTTTCTTTGCCCTGCTATGGCTTCTGTCAGCTGAATCACTAGTGGCTGGCTCCAACCCTCGCCTTCCCTTCCCCATCACTCCTTGTCTGGCCTGAGAAGGGAAGGGCAGGGGATGGAGATTCGCTCCATATTCCAGAGCGGGAGTGAATTTTCATCTTTTGCTGGGTGTTGCGGGTGTTTCTTCCGGCCCTTGTTTGTGCTCCATGCACCTTGGTCTCTTGGGGAGATGCGCGACTTCCTCTCAGCTCTGAGACACTGGCCCAGCTGGGCCATTTCTCTCCGCTGCTGCTGTTGGCGCCTCCATGGCCTGCCCGCTGCTCTTGCAGCGTAGTTAAATTTAGTGCACTTCACAATGGGGGAGACAGCGTCTCCTTCTCCTCCTTCAGCTCATTACGACACTGAGCATCAGCTGCAGCCAGGTCAGGCGAGTGTCTCAGGGTGGAGAGCAGGTCGTGCGTCTCCGCAGCAACCGAGGTGAGTCCAGCACCAACAAAGACTGAAGAAGTGCCTGCGAAATCCAGAGAGTGCAGAGAATCGGAATATGAGAGAGAGAGAGACACACACACAAAGGGGGAGGGGGAAGAGATGAGAGAGAGAGACAGAGAGGGGAGATCCCGGTGTTATGTTTTCTGTGGGAAACAGATCCAAATGGCTCTTATGTAAGGTGTTTAAGGTTGCAGAAACAGGCAGCCAAGCTAAGTGTCTGAAGGATCCCATCCCATCACTGGGAGTCCAGCTGTTTCAGCGAGCGATGTGCTGGATTGGTATTAGTGGTCCATATGATTTAAAATTATGAATTTAGTGGTTGCTGAAGTCCAAAAAGTTAATGACCCCTGATCAAGAGAATAAAATAATTGAAATGGAAATGGGCTGGTCATGTAGCAAGAATTGATGGCAGGTGGACCAAGGCAGTCATAGAATGAAACCCACTTGATAAAAAGCATCCAGGGAAGAGACCTAAAACAAGATGGATCGTTGGCATCAGCAAGTATTGCGGACCCAGTTGGCAAAAGAGCTCAGGACCATATAGGTTGGAAACATGCGGAAGAAGCCTTCATCCTGCAGTGGGTAGACAATGGCTAAAATGATGATGATTTGAGAAAGTTAATTGAAAATGTAAACTTTTACTCTGGGACTATAGATATAAACTTATTCTTTAAATTTATTGATTATTTTAAAATTAAAGCATTGCCTTGTTGGCTGAGCAGGTACAAAGATAGCCAGGGAAGTGATTAAAGCCTGGGAAATGGGCCCTTTGTCAGTTAACAGGAGTGCTGATTTACCACCAGCTTATCAGGTAGTTAGGAGCCAAGGACTTGGCAGCACAAGGAAACAATAGTCAATGACATAATATCTAGCCATCAACACCCCAAAAAAGCCACACATAACCAAGCATCACATAAATACTACACATAGAACAGCCCAAAGTGTGTACAAAGTGTGTGGTAGAGAGAAGTTCCCTGAGGATGGGCTCCAACACAAGTCCGAAAATTCAGAAGATTAAACTTTTGGTCCTAGTGACCGATCCTGATTGGATCCTACAAAAGCTATCAAAGACAATTGAAGGAAATATCGATAACATTATTTTGCCCCAAACTATAGCAAATAATAGTGATTTTATTAATACACACTGGAATAGTATTTTGCAAGAAATGGGAGAAAGGATTATTTCTCTTGATATTTACAAATTCTAATTAAAATTAATGAGCCATATCTGACTTTTTACATAACCTTTATATGAGTTGTTATAATGACTTCCAGAACAAAACATACTAAAGGACTCTATCTATGGTATTGTATATTCAAAATTAGAGATTATATGATACAACAGTAATTTTGTATTTTCTGCCCTTTGCATCTATAACGATTTAATATATGCAAACTAGCCAGTAGGGTCAGACTGTATATCAGTCAGTCATATATCTAGCCCACCAAATTCTGTTGACAGCTTTAAACATACAAAAAAAAAGCCCCAAATATAGTGTCATCAATGATAATACCAAAGGCCTCTCCAATCCACAGTGACAAAAGATCCTCTGCTTATACTAAGTTATGGCCTGGGAAAAGTGTTTTTAGTGTCCTTCTTCAGCAGGAATAATAATGAATTCCCGCTTCTCTACCCAAGAAACTGTATCTGGGAGATAGATGCTGAGAGAGAAAAGGCCCGTTTCACACGAAACAGAAAACATAGGTTATTTGATCCCTCAAATAACTGCCCTACAACATGTAGGGCTTTAAAGGTGACAACCATCCCCTTGAATTGCACCTGGAAACCAATTGGTAACTAGTGTAGGTTTAAAAAGGAGAACAGAATCCAACTAAGTGCAGTCACATTTTCTAAATAAATAAGAATAGAGTGCATTCCTCAGTTTGTCCAAATGTAAGATCATTTAGTATTATCTGTTAGGAGGGATGAGAAATTAAACCTAAAAACAAACACATCTTATGAAACAATGCCAAATTCTTATTGAAAATGTAGATTCCCCCCCCCATAACTATCTGCATTTTATTTATGAAAAGGAATACATTAATATCTTTGTGGAGAAGTTCTTGATTGTATATCTGTTATTTAATTTAAAAAAGAGAAAAAATAGTGGAAGATTTAGAAAAAAATAGAGCTGTAACAAATAACTTCCCTTCAGGCTTCTCCAGTGAATATAATATTAAAAGTTGGCCAGGTTATTTTGGCACCTGAGGAGTGGAAAATGTTTTCTTTCAATAACAATGCAACATCATAAATAAAATAATATCAGCTAAGCTTTCTTAATGTCAAAAATAACTCGAGAGGCAATCCATCATGTTACCAAGAGTTCGTTTTGGTGGCATTAATACCTTTTGCTTTATTTTGCTAGCTTCCTAAACTTTAATAAATAAAAATTCAGTCACATCCCCTTTGGTGGGATGGACATATTTCTTCTTTCCTCTTTTTATTGCGTATTCGTTTGTACTAAAATTATCTATAACAAATGCTTAGGCAAATAGCCTTAACTAAATATTTATATCTTGTATTTATATTCAATGTTCAATTGCCTTATATTGTAAGGCAATTGAACATTACCAGAAAAACATAACACGATAAATGACTACAAAAGCACATTCAGCCACCTACTGTACATCAGATAATTATTTCTTAAAATTGATGGGTTTTGCTCTGTTTTTTAGAGATCAAAGCCAGCATTTTGAATTAAGAACTAAAGTAGTAGATGCAAAAAGACACTGCATTAGTTTCCCTCAAAAACTGTCAACAAACATGCATGGCTGTCAAATTCGACACAAAAATAGTTTTCCAGAGCTATAGTTATATTAGTCTGTTGACATCCTTAACATCTTTATTCATTGCAGTCCACATCATTGTGTTTCATGAAGGGATGGGGGTTGGAGATAAGTGTCTATGGTATTTGAGGTCTTGCTGAAACAGTGTGGTCAAGATGAAGTGAAATATAGGAACTACATGCTTAGCTGATAAGAACAGCTATTGCCCAGACAGTTGTTGGACATCACAAAAGCAATTTTCTCACTGGCCAGTTAATTTTCATATGGGGGGTTTGTATTATATACAATGCTATGGTTAAATATGATTGTTTGATTTGGTTTAAAGCTGGCATGGCCAACTGTGAGCCATGGATTGTATGTGGTCCTGGAAAGCTAGTAATGCAGGCCCTATAAGATTGTAAACTATTAACATTATTATGTGATCTACTGTATATACATTAATTATATATTTTATATGAAACCCAAGACAATTCCTTTTCACCCAGCCAAAAGGTTGGCTCTGAGAGATGTGTAAAGCTATTAATTTTACAGGAGGGATCTTCCATTCTTGTGAGAATTCAGTTAATTATTAAAAAAGGGTTTGTGTCACTTGCATCATTTTGTATAATGCCTGAAAAAGATGTCTCCTTACTGTAATTTAGTTTACTGCAAACTAAAAAATGCTGACTTCTAACCCATTCTTTGCAAAATGAAAATGCGGCCTATAGATGGACTATTTCTACTTTATTTGTTTACTGTGCTTCTGAATGTTGTGTTTTCAAGTAGGATTACTATGAGGTGTAAGTAAGAACAAAATATTACCATGATAAAATGTTAATAACCAATCTTTACAATTATAAAATGAGTGATAGTCTAATCTAGTTCTTAGTACTGTACTGTGACAACCTGATTTGTTCAAAGGGCAGATTCAGGCCTCTAGTAATATTTTGTAGTACTATTTAAATGTCTTATATTGGCTCCACATAGCTTTTACTGGCTTGTTTCGTGCTCTAAATTATGATTTCTGAAGAAATTGAGCTCAATTTTTGCAGTGATAATTCCTTCTGTAGTGTTAAATTTTTTAGGGCTGTGTGTTTTTCTTTTTCTTTATTCTCTTTTTAAAATGGTTGAGATCCAGCCATTGCTACAGAAATATTCCCCTTTTTAATCATCTTCTCAGTAGCCAGTTATCTAGAATTTTTCCAATCTGAGCCGCAAGACTAGGTTTCTCAATCACGCTGTGCAGACACACTAGTTCAAGGCTCAATGAAAAATCAGAGCAATAACAAAGCAGTTTGTGTGAGGAGGAAATTAGATACTGCATTCTTCTTTCAAGGCCTACTTTGAGTCATGACAGAAGTGGTTCTAGGTAGGACTGCAGTCATTTCAGAGTCTGACTAGACCTGTTAGAGAAATCTTATTTAGAAAATTGTCTGTTTTGATTGTAACAGGATTCCTAAAGCTTCCAGTAATCATCTGTGAATACTGTTTGACTAAGATCCTTTATACCGTGCCAGTCAGCTCCTACATTACCCAATCAGAAGTTTGCCCTCTATACTCAACCTTTCAAAAGGCTGAGATATTGCAATATGATCATAGGTCACTTGTTAGCTGAGGACAAAACTGAATTCAAAGCCCCTTCCTTCTCCTTTGTCCAGAAAGTGTTTTACATGTTCAGACACATTAAAAATATAAAATTCTACCTCATTGCTGATAAATTGAAGCCATTTTATTGAATTGAGACAGAGTATATTTTTCGTAAGTAAAAATCTGCCCCAAATAGTTTCACCCTGTGTTCTGACATCACCCTGATTTGGAACATAGCCCTAAGTGTTTCTCCCTCTCACACACCCATGCATGTGCGCACACACACAAAGAGAAAGAGAGAGAGAGAGAGATGAAAAGAAATTGTCCTTATCAGCAGTTCAGAGCTTCTAATCAAAGCTAGGAGTCTTTCTTTCTTCCATGCTACTTCCATGCTACTTTTAAAAATAAATATGTCCTGAAAATGCATTTTAAAGTAAACTTACAATTCAGAATGAAGAAATGAAATACATTTCTTACTAGAGATATTTCTTTTTGAAGCATGAAATCAAATATTGTTTTAAATATTGTTTATTTAAACATTATTAAACAAGGTTCTAACTGTAGCCATTTATAAAGAATGCCCAGTGCAAGTTATTTGGAGTGATGCCGTTTTACAGAGATTCAGTATTACAATGTATTATTGGTCAGTTTATTCAGCTTCTGAAAGGCTATCTGTTTTTTATATTTTGCAGAATGGGCCCTCTTGTTTAATGGGATTAATTGAAGAAATG
This sequence comes from Pseudoxenodon macrops, assembly GCA_032467955.1. Taxonomy (NCBI): domain Eukaryota; kingdom Metazoa; phylum Chordata; class Lepidosauria; order Squamata; family Pseudoxenodontidae; genus Pseudoxenodon; species Pseudoxenodon macrops. The sequence goes on along the minus strand of JANHFT010003028.1, from coordinate 164,097 downwards.
TCCTATATTAATTTGAAAATATTTAAATGATGGGCTTCACAGTTCAACTTTAGTTCAACATAGTTCAACAACCCTCAGTTGTTTTTACTGTAGAAGGCCTGTGATGACTAGTTTAAAGATAGAAATTTGGATAATCAGTTGCCAGTTTTACTAATGATGATACAGTGCTTCATTTTCAAAGGATATGGAATTATATTGTAAAATACTTGACTATTTTTCTTTGTGTTTAGAAGCAGAAGATGCTGTTTACATATAATAAGTTCTACCCTCACATTCCCACCTAGAAATAAAACTTGCAGGAGAATCATGGACAATCTCACATGTTTTTAGGATGAAATAGAGATGAGAGCATGTATAACAAGATTGTTATTAGGACAGAATTACAAGTTGTATATGTAAGGAAAACAGCATTAAGTTACACAAATATTGATGCTTTATTAACATAATATTTATTTATTCTACTTTATATTTAACACCTATGAGTCATGACTTCCACCCATATTTTGTTTTGCTTGTAAAAGCTCTAAAAACTCTTTAAATTGATGGATATTATAGAAAACTTTCAAATAAAGTACAGTTAAAATACAGTTAGAAAACTTTCAAATAAAGTACAGTTAGTCCTTGTTTGCAGTTATTATGGTGATGGAAAAATAACTTTCTGATCAATGTATGCATTTCTGACCTTTGCAGCATCTTTCAATCACATTGGTCAGTTATACTCAGTACCCATTGTCCTGTTTTTTTCTTCTCAAGGAGTGAAGAGTTTATTTAAACAATCTATCTCGTCCTGAGTTGCCCTTATCTTAAAAATTGCTCTGTGATTTTCATTAGTTGATTAGAATCCTCCAGCAGGCTGTGCTGCTGCCTGACAATGACAAAACCCTAATCAATTTCACACTATAGGCCTTTTTGTCACCTAAGTGACTAGGCTAATACAATTGGATGTGGTTTATTTTGTGGGCGTGGCTTGGAGGTCAGGTGACTGGGTGGGCATGCTTTTACACTTTACACAGTCAGAACACAAAAAAAATTTACACTTTACAAACCACAACACAAAACAACACAACTGATACACACCATGCAAAAGCAGCTGTACTGACTCACATACAATGCAAAAGCACACAAAATGGCAACAGATTTAACAGATTTAAGAGTTTTAACAGGACCGATTCTATGATGTCACCAGCTGCTTGCAACCTACTCTATAGAACCGGGCCGAACCGGTAGGATTTAACCCCTGGTTTAAAGGTATGTGCAGGTATGTTGTTGTAAACATTTCTCCATGAAATAAAATTAATTTGTTCATTTGATTGATATCACATTATGTTTGTTAATGTTTTTGTTTCTTAGTTTGTATCCATTGGTCTGTCTCAAATGTACACACGAGAGAGCTCACAGATTTTTTTTATTGCAAAAGATATAAACAAGACATCATCATCATCTAATAATCCAACATTTAATTCATATCAAATATAATTTTGTAATTATTTTCTAGAAATTCAGTTTCTAGCCAAGAGTCAGGAACTGAGGACGATAGATGTTTTGTTTTTTCAAGTCAATGGTCAAATAAATCTAAACTTTCCAAATATGCAATATGAATCTCTTTAATATGGCTCCAAAAGCTGTAATTATTATTGGCTGATATTTTCTTTCAAATTATTTCAAACTTCAATTTGCAAGATGTACATCTTGCTATTTTTTAGATTGTTATTAATGCTATAGTGCTTTATTTTTATTTATATTGGGCAACATTTTGAAAAAGACTACTATCACTCTGAAGTGGTACCATAAATTTACTTTTCAAAGTATAAGGAGACTCAAGACTCCAGCATGGGGGAAAGGACTAATTCTTAACATTATTGTCACACAGAAGATCTCATATGAATGTAAAAGTAGACAATAGTGTCTAAAGACAATAATGAGTCAAATGAGTACCAATAACTAAATTTGAATATTGAAAAGATAAAGTTATTGTTCAGGAATGTTCAGATCTTTTAAGAATAGTCTGCTCAGGATGGTATTGTGTTTACTGAGTTAATAGTCATGAGTAAACCGTTCTAGATTTATCACTGGAGGACCTAATAAAATTACAAGTCTCTACATTAAGTTCATCTTTTTTTTTCATTATGGCTTTTCATTGGATCATTGAGCTTGGTCATTTTAGAGTAACCTTATATTTTGCATCTTATGAGGTAGTCATGGCCTTAGAAGTCCTGAAGGCCTTTTATTTCCAGTAATTTCTGCAGATCCTCTGTGCATTTTTAGAAGGGAAAAAAAACCCACAGATGAATGAATCCCAGGACTTTGTTAGTAGTCCTACCTGCCCAAAAAAAGACAAATCAGAGTTATCGGAGAGAGATATAATGAAAAAATAGAATATCAAATAACATTATGACCTGAGTATATTTGAGTATGAAATGGGTATACAGATTGTAAATAACTCTTGCTTCCATAGCATGCTTTGATTTTGAAATATGATCATTGGGCCAAAATAACTTGGGTAATCGCCCTGGGTTATATCTATAGATCAGTGATGGCTAACCTATTGCACGTGTGCCACAGGTGGCATGCATAGCCATTTTTGAAGGCACACAAGGCGTTGCCCTGTCAGCTCCAGTGCGCTTGCACGTGCTGGCCAGCTGATTTTAAGCCTTGATTTTCACCCTCCGGAGGCTTTAGGAGTTTTCAAGGAAAATTCCAGAGGTGAAAAACAGCCCAACGGACAAACCGGAAGTTCGGGAATGGACTTCCGGTTTGCCCGTAGGGCCCTTTTTCGTCCTCTGGAGGCTTCAGGGAAGCCTGCTGAACCCTCTGAAGGATGAAAAACAGCCCAATGGGGTTGTGCATGGATGTGCAGTGCAGTGTGTATGGGGGGGGTTGTGTGCTGGCACATGCACGCGACCATTTTGGCAACGCAAGAAGAAAAAGGTTAGCCATCACTGCTATAAGTCTTCTTATTTCTTGATAAATGGGTCAAATAGAGTTGTGACTGGAAGCCTAGACAACCAAAGAACACCTTACATTAACATAGAAAATGTCTGCCTTTTCTGCAACCAAGATATTCTTTGACTCCATTGTGGAATCATGAGCCTTCCAAATAAATGAAACAGTCCTTGTCACTGTCATAGAAGAAGGTTGATGACACCATTCACTTCCATGCCATCATGTCTTCTCTCAGGAATAACAATAAAAAGTTTTAAATACGTTCCTTTTCAGAGAGCATTAAGCTTAATAAAAAAGTGTGGTTCTTTTGCCTTATACCTTGGCTCCTCATGCCTCAGGATATCATAAATGTTTGATCCCAATAAAACAGAATTTTTGAAGAGCTGCTATTCTGCATTAAAGCAACTTTACATGCAAAGATGGCATAATAGGCAGTAAAATTGAATTTTTGCTTCAGAATAAGTCCTTATTATTAATTTAACTGTTTTTATATGTCTTAGCAGCAGCTTATCATTCTATATATTTAATTTCCTTCTCGATGCTCAGCAGCACTTTTCCCAGCTAGACAAATCTTTTAATGGAACACATGTATAGCATGAAAACGTGGCATTTTACATTTGAGCCCCAAGAGGAATACTGAAAGGGGAAATAAAATATATTAGAAAGACAACGCTTTAAAAAAAAAAGCCATGCTAACTACCACGGAGGCAGGGAGGAGGCAATGTTCTTTTTTTAATTTGTTTCTTTTCTTTCATTTTTTGTCTGCATTTCTAACAAGCTTGCCCTAATGATACTTATTTCTTGCTTAGCTACTACAAGAAATAAATTCTGGATAAGTTGGGTTTCATCAGATTTAGGAGCACAACTCAGTAAGTAGTAAGATCTAGGTTCTAGCATGACCTCTCAATTACTACTAAATACTTGTTTTAGAGCAATTGATGTCTCTAGAGCTGAATAATTGTTTTTAAAGCATCAGTGAACTATGACGTAGACATTCTTGCTTTGAAGTTTGAATGACTAGTTTGCATAGGTGATGTGATAAGAAAATTGGGTTTTAATCTCGGAGGAATCATGTTGTTAAGACTTCAGATGAATTCTCCAACCCGATGGCTTCCTCTTTAAGTCAGACTTTGCTATCCTTTTGCTCAATAGCAAGACACAAAACAGGAAGGTATAGAAACTGTGTTCTCTGTTGAACCAAGAATGGTGGTTTTCCCTTCTCTTTGGGTTTGCTTTTCAGCTTCCCCCTCTTCCTCCCCGCCCCCCATCAAAAGCATGTCAGACTTTGCAGTGCTGGAACAATTGCCAACCCCACAACAAGACTGTGTGAAGCTTAAGCCAACTGCTTCACGGCCTTTCCAGCTCTGAGGGTGCTGCACTAAAAGAGCAAGGAGAGAAATGAAAAGGGGAGCTTTGGACAAGTGTAGTCAGAAACGTGGCACTAGCAATAATTGTAGTTGTTGTTATGTAAATATTATGTGAAAGAAATGACCAAAACAGGATGGTCACACTATGTCCACTGTTTTTAATGTTTGTTTAAATAAAAGTATTTTTTTAAAAGAAAGAAATCTGGCGCTAGGTGCCCAAAAGAGCTACGATGATATATTGCATTAAAAAAAAAGAACTTGTTTAATTCAAGAAATGGCTTCTCTTTATCAATTTTTAAAGTACACAAACTGCTGGAAACAATTAACAACCCTGACTTTATCCCTAGGCCCCAGTTAAGCCCAAATATTAAGGCTACTGTATCCAGGCTGCTATCCTCTAGATACCTGGTAGATGACAGCAGCCAAATACACAACATACTCTTTCTACTTCCTTCTAAGAATCCGAGGCAGTTTTGTTTGATTTTGTTGTTGTTAGTTGCAAAGTCGTGTCTGACCCATCACGACCCCATGGACAATGTTCCTCCAGGCCTTCCTGTCCTCTACCATTCTCTGGAGTCCATTTAAACTCAAGCCTACTGCTTCAGTGACTCCATCCAGCCACCTCATTCCCTGTCGTCCCCTTCTTCTATTGCCCTCCATCTTTCCCACCATTAGGCTCTTCTCCAGTGAGTCCTTCCTTCTCATTAGGTGGTTGAATAAGTAAATGTGCAGTGAGAACATATCTCTGCAACTTCTGGGTAGGCTTTCTAGCTTTAAACTCCCTTAAACAAATATTGACAAAGTTATTTCTTCCCCATAATAAATGTGTCCAATTGTTCCAAGGACATAATGCTTCCTAAGCCTCTTTGCTCAGAAATTAGTCCCATTTGATTCTTTGGATTTACTTCCAAGAGAGGCTGCAACTTTAACCACACTTCTTTGGAAGGAAAGTTTCTTTCAGGTTAAGCTCAGTTCCTGCGATATCTCAGACATGTCCATATAGATTTCTTCACAACAGTATTTAAGTCATTTGTCTTTGTCTTCTTTGGGGATGTTTATTTCAATTTCCCTGTCTGGCCTATAACCCCGGGATCTCCTGGTGCTTTCCTGCCATACCCTGATCAGGTCTGACCCTGCTTAACTTTCTGAGATTGGCCAAGATCAGCTGGGAGTACACTTAAATTTGAAAATGTCCATGAATAAATTTTTGCCTTTGGATATCTTTTTTAATATTACTATTTTAAACTGAATTCATATCATGTCATCGTCCCCAAGTTATATGATAATGGTTCACTCAACCTGCATTTTTCAGGGTTCCCAGGTTCCACTGAATGACAGACTCATCACCAGATTGAGATCTGGCTTCTCAAAAGCTAAAAATCCTTAACTAAAATGTAATTAAGTTCTCCTTGGTTCAGTACCTTTTACTGGAATATATATATTTTTAACACAGATGTGAGATGTTAGTAAACCTGTTGGGTATTAGCAGCAAGCTAATACCCAACAGATTTACTAACCCAGATAGTTTTTATTCCCAAGTATATATAAGCATGATTTTATGTCTAAGTTTCTCCCCACTCCCAGCCATCTATACCAGGGGATCTGACTTGCTAGTCCACCTCTTTCTTAAAAAGTGGAATATTTTAATGCAAACGTTTATCAGCTAATTGATGGTTCTCTCTCTATCCAGATCCTCAGTTGTGTTTCCTGCTAGTCTTGGTTATAATACTAGGTCAAAATCTTGTTAGCAGTTCTCTTTTATTTGAAATTTATAGCAGTGTAAATTTCTCTATGGCTCTTAATGATCATTCTTGTAAAACTGAGTGATCAAACAAAATAATTTGATTTTGTATGAAACTGAAGCTGCATTATGCAAAAAACTCTTAGGTAGTAAAAAAAATTCCTTTTAGGAAAGTTTGACTCTTAGATTTCATGGATACCCTCAGATATATGCCAATGGCTTTTTTGGGATTAAAAAAAACTATTCTAGTCTATGGCTTTTGAATTCCCTGAAGCAGGGGTCTCCAACCTTTCAGACTTCAGGGACCACTAGATTGATAATTTTAAATCCAGCTGACCACTAATATGATTTTTTTTTAATAAATAGTATTTAATGCAATATAAAAACTGCAAATAATTTTTCTGCGGACCACCAAAATTTTCTCGTGGACCACCAGTGGTCCATGGATCACTGATTGGTGACTGCTTCCCTGGAGGAATTCCATCTTTGTAAGTATTAATTAGGTTCAGCCTTATTGTGTTTAGTAACTTCGTGTTTTTATTGAGACTCAGTGCAGTTTTAGTTGTGTGTTTTTTAAAGGTAATCCTCTATTTTTGTTTTCCACTCTAAGTCCAATTCCCAAGTAGTAATCACAGGTAAATTTGTAGATTGCAGATCTCAACATTTTTTTTTCTTTTTGGCTGTAAGAAATAAGATTGATTGATTGAATGATTGATTGAAATTTGTTAACTGCCCAACTTCAATGGTCAGCAGTCATTAACAATCCCATCCCACAAAAGTACCAAGATACCATGTTCAGATCAGGGGTGAAATCCTACCGGTTCGCACCGGTTCTATAGAGTAGGTTGCAAGCAGCTGGTGACATCATAGAACCGG
>JANHFT010003028.1:115385-127931 GCA_032467955.1 Pseudoxenodon macrops | reverse complement strand
AGTCTAAGGTTAAAGTTTTGGGGGTTTGGGGAAGAAACCACAGAGTCAGGTAGAGCATTCCAGGCATTGAATCACTCTGTTGCTGAAGTCGTATTTCCTGCAATCGAGTTTGGAGCAGTTTACGTTAAGTTTGTATCTATTGTGTGCTAGTGTGTTGTTGTGGTTGAAGCTGAAGTAGTCATTGACAGGTAGGACGTTGTAGCAGATGATTTTATATACTACGCTTAGGTTGGACCGATGACGGAGAAAGTTCTAAGTTGTCTAAGCCCAAAATTTCAAGTCTGGTGGCTATTCTGTTCTAACTTTCTTTCATTCCAAGATCGACTGAGATCAGAATGGGGTGGGTGGGGCAGCTCCCTCTCTCGGGCCCACCAAAGGAGACCAAAGTTGGAAACCAAAGACAGGAAAGCTAATATTACTTAGAGTAACTCAAGCTTGCAAGTCTGATTGTGCTTCCCCCCTCCCCACCCACTCCATCCCTTATTCTTTCTGAGAATTAGGGAGAGTTTTATCAGAGACGCCTTCTCATATTACAGTACTGGGCCTGACTCAGATTTCTGTTATCTACTGTTATCTTAGAGAAGAATACTCTGGGTCTTGCTTTTGATCCTCAAGGTTATTCTGGTGCTCAGAAAAGACGAAAAGACAAGGAACAACGGATGGAAACCAGGGGTGGGTTTTACTTACTTTTCCTACCAGTTCGGGTCGCGACGGAAGTGCGCTTTTTGCACGCACGCTTGCTGCGCTCATGCATGCACCCCCATCACTCCCAGGTTACACTCATCTGTGCATGCACAGGATGCTTTGCGCATGTGCAGAGGGTTATTTCTGGTCTGAGGACCGGTTCAGAGCATGTCCAGTCCGCTGTCGCTGCCAGTTCGCGAATTCCCACTACCGGTTCTAGCAAACTGGTCTAGTCGGAACCCACCTCTGATGGAAACTAATCAAGGAGAGAAGCAACCTAGAACTAAGGAGAAATTTCCTGACAGTGAGGACAATTAAACAGTGGAACAACTTGCCACCAGAAGTTGTGAGTTGCTCCTATAACAGAGGTTTTTAAGAAGAGATTGGACAGCCTTTTGTCTGAAATGGTACAGGTAGTCCTCGATTTACGACCACAATTGAGCTCCAAATTTCCGTTGCTAAGTGGGACATTTGTCTGGTGAATTTTATACCCCGTTTTACAACCTTTCCTGCCACAGTTGTTAAGTGAGTTGCGGCAGTTCTTAAGTTAGTAACACGGTTGTTAAGTGAATCTGGATTTTGCTTGTCAGAAGGTCACAAAAGGGGATCGCATGACCCCGGGACACTGCAACCGTCATAAGTGTGAGTCAGTGGCCAAGAAGGAACCCATTTTCCCCTTAAATTGAGGGCTGAGTTGTAACTTTCCGGTAGGCCATTTGTGGGGAAATGTGTCCTGTTTCAGAATGAGGAGTAGTGGTCCCGCCAATTTCTAGCATTTATGATCAACGTTTATTTTGCGCAGCTCAAGTCCAGCTAAATTCCCACCCAGCCACACAAACCCTTTCCTAAATCCATTTTGCATCTGAATTCAGCCCGGTTGGTGTTTCCAACCAACCTGATACAGAACATAATTGCAAAGTAACTTCCCCTGTCATCAAACAAGCCGCAGACCCGCAGGAGGTAAGCTGATCCCGTCCGTTAGAAGCCAACTCAATAGAGCTGCCTCTCTCCATTTACGGAATTGGTTTTAGCAACTGGGAGTATTTTATGGCCCTCTGAGTAAGAGCTAAAAAAAATGCCACACCTCTGGGCAATTATGGAGGGATGCCATGGGAGGACAGGCAATCCACTGATTGTGTAGAGTCTCACCTATATGGAATGCAACAGGTGATTTTTTAAAAAAACGGACAAGTTTAAAACCAGCAAGTGTGTGTGTGTGTATATATATATATATATTTGTTTTTTGAGGTTTTCACGGGTGCCTGTATGTAGGTATTTTGTTGTTCGGGTTCTTTCCCGTGTAGAATCAAAGGTGCCATTATAAGAGAAAGCTAACTAAGAACAGCAGATTAAATATACCTGCATGTGACTGGTGGAAGTGAGTGACGTTGAGTTGGCCACACCCACCCACGTTTTGTGGCTCCCGGTGTTTTCTATGGGAAACGGGTCCAAATGGCTCTTTGAGTGTTTAAGGTTGCAGACCCCTGGCCTAGAGTCATCTATTGAATTTCACAGTTGAGGGGAACTGGAATGTGGGTTTCTCTGACCCAGACTACGTCCACACAGTTATGTTACTCTCCTCTCTTCCTGTCCCAGGGCTGGAAAGAACTCATGCTGACTTAAATCTTCCTGCCCTCACAGTACACTCTTAGCACATACTTAGACTAGATCAGTGCTGTGCTGCTACACATACAGTTTAACATGCAATGTTCTAAAGGATGTCATTGCTAGTTCTAATGGTTAAAATTCTAGCCCATCCAACATTCGCCATGAGAAAAAAACTGATCCAGCTGGCATGCACAAGGTTCTGGTTACTCTGTGCGCTTATTTACTGCTTTTTTTTTTAAATCATGAAATAATGAGCCAACCAATCAAATATTTGGCCACTAGATGGCAATATAGGTAGAGTTTTTATATCTCTTGGTTGCCATCTTGTGGTTGGAGTTGTACAGCTGTTTGTAAGTATTGTGCAGGAGCTGGCATTTGAGAAAGAGGTTTAGTTATAGGGGAAATGTAAACTACTTTAAAAACATTATGTTATGAAAAGAAGTGAGGAGTTACAGTTCCTGGCAGCAGCAGGTATTGGAAAGGGAATTTCTTGCCCAGCAGGCTATAGGAGTATAAGGGACAAGTTCTTTCAATTATATTTTCTATTACACTATTAAGTGAGGAACAGTGAATTTCAGGGCTGTACACTCTAGTTGACCAGTGGACTTATCCTATTCAAAAACGAAAAGTGTAGCAGAAGCTGGAGTTTTAGTCTCCCTCAAAGTCAAAGAGGATTGAAGAATAGGAAAAGACATGAGGGACAGGATAGAAGACTGCAATCATATAGGAAATTGGCAAACACCACATATTTGCTGAGACAAAGCTGATCATTTCAAGTCACCTCCTCTATGCACATCAACATGTCCTATATTGACTGTGTGGTGTTACCATGGTTCTCCTCCTTTCTCTAAAACCAGTTCCAGTAGAATGGCTTATTGCAAGTAGAATACCTGACCCCCAATATATTGTCAATCCATCTTGTTTTAGGTCTCTTTTGTTGGTGCTTTTTATCAAGTGGGATCCATTCTATGACTCCCTTGGTCCACCTGTACTGGTGACCAGTTCATTTCCATTTCCCCCTCAGATCCCTTGTAGAATGTTACTTCATATTATTTTCATGAATATATATTTTTAACATAGTTGGTAAATTCCTTTGCAAAATTCTGAAAAATGTGAATGTAGATAACTTCCTGTTGATATGTTGCTACAAAAAATGCAAAATTAGAGATATTTCCACTGAACACGTTTCTAAATATATTTCTCCCTTATCCCTACTTTCTTTTGAAACTAAAAAGAGCAGCAGGGCTAGAAAACCAGGTCACCAAACCAAATTCAAATTTTCCTACTGGAACTTGCTCTCTAAGATGGTGATCAAAACACAGAAGCCAAACAAGGAATGATGGGTGTATCATTATTGGTTCAGCAAAATGAGACCCCTTTGCCCATTATCCCAGCAGCGCTGGTAAGTGCCCCACACACGTATCCTCTTACACAAATCTTAATATTTGGCTCCAGAAGCAGTAGATTGCCACAACCAGTCGGCAGCCTACAACCATTAATCTCTGCTCCTTGTCCAACTGGTACTAGTAAGTAAAGAAGAAAATAGACAAGCAGAATCAGTGACCCACTACAAATTGGTCCTGAAAAGTCCACAAGCCTAAATAGACTTTTGCTGATCCAACACTTGTTAGGAATCTGAACAAAGGGACGATTGGTTCGTCTGACGAGCAGCCTGCTATTGGGCCTTTCACAGTGGCCAGTGATGGATGAGCAGCCTCCTTTTGAGGGGGAAGATGCGGCTCCTGGTATGGGGCCTTTTCTCATCTTAAATTTGTACTCAATAAATCACAGGTGCAGAGGAGACAGCATCAGTTTCATTACACCTACATGCTCCAGTATCAATCATGCCAACACAACGGACTGTGCGCAGTTCATTTGGAGAAGCCTCCCCTCCCTCCCCACCTTAGAGATCTACTCACCCAATGCCATTTCCATTCCCTTGTACTTAAGCATTTCAAGTGTATTAAAAGCCTTCACGCCAGCTCTGTCCATGCTGCCTGCAATAAAGAACATTTGCCTCTCTTATTTAGGTTTAGGATTCTTTTGGCCTCTAAATGGTCTCTCTGCTGGACTGTGGGTCCCCCCCCAGCTTCAGAATCCTTTCCCAAGCAATTAGGGCATAATAAGAATAGAGTCTTGGTTACGATTAAAAATGTTTACTGATTAATCATATTAAACTATGGATTTTGATCAATCAAGTTGTGATTGGAGTTTGTGTCTAAAGTGTGTGCTGAATTGACTAGAAATGGTTTAGATGCAGTGGCCTACCTGTACTGGTCCTGCATTAATATTCTCCAGAAGATATTAGGCTGTGGAGCAATAGAGGCAGTTGCTACTACAATACTCAGTTTAGCTAGCACCGTGTGTGTATGAAAAGAAGACCACCTTGAATTTAAGACGGCCTACCCAAATAAATGGAACGAATCCATTGGAAGAAATTATACAACCAGACAAAAAGTATACACCCTATCAGGAACATTCAGAAATTCATGAAAAGTAAAAGCACTAAATGAATCTGAAGAACAATGGTAATCAGTATAGAGATTCACAATGTGCATTTATTCAAAATGGAACCACCTGATCTTCTATAATTGTATTAATATTGCCCATCCCAAAACCCAGGAAACACTGTTTATGGTACTGGTGGCAACATAATGTGCCTTAGATTCCATATGGTCCAATTCTTACAAAAATCAGTTATACAACAATACATTAAAGAAGTTTCTTCTTTAGCTGCCATGGCTCATATCCAGACCTCTTGAAAAGAACACATCATTTTCTTTACTTTAGACCTTTATATCACTATATGCTTGCTTGCTATATTAGTTTAACATAGACATTAGTTCCACTTAAAACCATCAAATCATCAGAGCTCCCTGGGACAGTATATCAATTACATGCTGTCAAAACATTGATGGAAATATGTGAAGTCTCTAAAATAAAAGCAGAAATAAAGGTAGATGGTTTGTTTTAAGACTTAAAGAGAGAAAATGGCTCAGAAATTGAACTATAAGCTAAGGAGTTCCTGCTTTAGAGTTTGGCCAGGTGAATATTTTGTTCACACAAGGGTGGGCAATCTGGCCCTAGGCTGTCTGGCACTCTCTTTCTCCCCTTTCCTCCACCTTCTACTCTATCTATAGAGAATGGAGATGTTAAACAACCCCATAGCTCTGGGTAAGGAATTCTGGCATAATCAAAACAGAGTTTTTCCAATGTTCTGAAATAATAAATGCAGATTTGTATGAAATGTCTACAATGTGATTTCTTAGTGCAGAGAGAGAGAGAGAGAGAGAGAGAGAGAGAGAGAGAGAGAGAGAGAGAGATTTTGTGCGGTAAATTTGTTCTGGAATCCAGACTATCTGTAATACCCTGTTAATCTTTGGCCAAGTAAAAAGCCATGTCAGCACGGAAGAAACGGGTGTCCAAAAGCAGATTGGAATGAGCACACATTTGCAGCAGTCAAACAAAAGGAGTGTTTCAAAAGGAACACTTTCATTCAGTTTAAACTTAATTGGATTGGCACTTTTGTTTATTTGTCTTGAGGCTAGGGCAAGAGAAAGGAACAGGATTTGGAATACCAGATGGATAAACTTTGGATCTTTTTAATGTCAGCTGAAGTACAAACGGAACATTGTCATTAGATTAGAAAATAAAAACTTCTATTACATGAATCAAAAATACATTTTTCTTCCTAGTGTTTTCTTTCATGATGTGGGGGACATGTACAATGACAATTAAAAGCATCAATGTAGTATAAAGTGATCATAGTTCATATTTTACCTGGAGTGGAACTAGATGTTTTATTAGTATAGTCATAGTGTCAGTCACTCCAACTCCACACCAATGCAAAGGATTATAGGGTTGTTAAAAGAAAAATAAGTCAGAGGTGTCTGATAGAATCCACTTTAATTTCACATTGCGCTATGTGATTTGCAAATTAATTTCATTTGTCCAATGATACCATGGCATGCATGGTATCACTTGTTTCTCTTATAGATGCCTACAGTTCTGAGCAACTCTACAACAAATGTCTAATTTTAGGTCAATATTAGATCACATTAAGGACCCTTAAATGTGGCTTCTCCAAAGCATCCATTCATTTGTGTGTGCAGTCATCACTATGGTAGAGTTATGAGAAATGAACAATATCAGAAAGGGGGAGGGTTTACTAACAACCCACCTTGGTTTGTAGAAACCGAAGAAATCCCATCAGAGGTGAGTTCTTACTGCCAGTTCGCTCAGGGTCGCGCCTCAAGTGTGCACGCAAAGCATGTGATCGAGCACATGCGTGGCAGTCAAAAACTAGCTTCTGCACATGCGCAGAAGCAAAATCCAAGATGGCAGCGCCCATGGAGCCACCGACAGAACTGGCTCTGTGACATCACCGCGGAGTTACTACCTACTCTATAGAACCAGATAGAACCGGTAGGAACCCACCTCTGGATCCCATCATCTGTAGGAAAAGAAATCTCTTTCATTTTGGAGCATCAGGGAATTGGAGAAACACCAACAAAACAAACATGAGATTTATTGGTTGGTCAACTATTAAACATGTCTGCATTAGGACATAGCTTTGCTTCATTATCTCCAGATATATCTTACCAAGAGCAGATAGATTTTGAACCTTGAGTTTCAAACTGTTTCTTTTCTTCTTTTCTTTTTCTTTTCTTGCTTTCTTTTTCAATCATTAGTAGAAAGTCTTTTGTGCTTCTCGTCAAGGGACTTTGTGCTTGTCTCAATTCTCCTTTTGGCAGCCTATTGATCAGGCTTAATAGCTGTGGGTATTTTTGGTTGATGTTAATCAGACTTTTAGCTTAATTCAAGGATGAAACAGTTTTATTTGCCCATTGGACAGAAGCAATGACATCTCATTGATCTGGACAAATCTTCCAAGATACATCAAGTTTCTAGACTGACTATTTTATACATTAATATGAATAGCCCTTCTTTAAGTATGTAAAGTTATATTTGCTAAACATTCCACAGATGGCACAATTGTTTAAGAATTTAAAAACAGGTGAAACTATTATTTGATGACAATTTTTTTATTTTTCTGAGTAGGGCATTTCAATGGCATTATTCTTTCTTCTAAATAAGATTGTATCCAAATTAATTAACAAAATAAATTGGAACAATATTTTTTTCAAGTGGTGATTTGAGGTGAATCATTAATATTAAATAAGGTTTGTATCCAGGGCTCTATTTAATTAAACAACATAGGCAGGCTAACATTTTTCCTGGAAGTAAGAAGAACCTGCAGATTCAATGGTCAATATAGTCCAATATTGTCCACCACGAAGCTTGATGAATTCCTGTAAGCAAACAAATAAGAACATGAGTACAGTAGTATTCTTCAGTTTGTGTACCTCCCATCAACTGATACCAAAAATAAAATAGCACAGAACCTTCATGGCTAATCATAGTTAACAGCCTTATCTTCCACTAATGTTTCTGATGCTATAAGTTGTGGCCATTCCTACATGGTCATGCTAAATGGATAGTTCTATTGTGCTTGCAGAAATCCTCTTTGAATCTTCCACATACAGCTTCATGAGATGACCACATTTCTAGTGTTATTGGAAATGAAGGAATACGCCTCAATGATCTCAAAACAATTTAATATAATTTTAAGCAGGATGCCAACCTGTGCAACCTTCACCTGGAACAACTCCTAAGCAACTCCTAAGGAAAGCAAACCACCTCCTCAAAATGGTGGAGAAATGAGGACTAAATATTTAAACTCATTTTAAAATATGTGCACTGATGATACTTTAGCTCAATTCAAAATAGTATTTATTATCCTTTATGCTAACATCATTCCTAGAACTAGGACAGTTTAGGGGTTTCCATTTGGGATTGCGTGCAGTTGAGACTGTGACTTCAGACTGTCAACTTCGAACTGAGCCTGGCAAAGACATGGACCTACCCTTTAAAAGTTGAGATGTTGGTTATAAAGACTTTTGTACAATTATCAAAAAAGTGCTATGTAAATAGTTAGCAGTAACATTTATGCAGTAATTTTGTGTAATACACACATTTAAACAAAGAGTTATCCTATTCTATGTCAAACTATTGTCAGCCTAGCCCATCATTGCCTCTGATTCTCCAATGCCTTAAATAAAGTTCTTTTCAATTGGAGTTGCCAAATATTGTATCAAGCCAATTCTACATCCAAACCATATGCTTTCTATTTGTTGTTTATATTTAATTTATTAGTTCATCAAATTTCTCTACCACCACAATCTGAAAGACTCGATTCTAAGCAACAAAACAAGTACACAATTTTTAAAAATCACAGTATACAAATACATAAATCAATGATAAGTATATAATTGCATAAAATTGATGTCACTTATAAAAACAATTGAAACCAATAGCTATTAACAATCTGTTGCTGTTAAATGTGCATTTGTAAAAGGGCCTATACAGAATGGAACAGGAATAAGAAAAAGTTTTTATTTTTAGACTATTTTAAAAATATTTTGTTTATAGATCCTTGAAGGTTCTGTTTTGTGCAAATGATCAAGTCTTTCTTTTATAGACTAAGACATTTTCAGCAATTAATTTTTTGTTTTCATAATTTTGTGAATTTTCAGATACAATTCTTGGCTTAAAATATACATAGCAAAATGAGTATTTTAAGTTTAAATGTAGTTTAATGCAGTTTAAAATAGCTTTAGAATGATGTAGAGACTTTTTTATGAGAGCCACTTTTGTATTAAGGCATCAGACTAGAAACTACGGGATTGTGAGTTCTAGTCCTGCCTTAGGCCCAAAGCCAGCTGACTTACTTTGGGCCGGTTATTCTCACTCAGCCCTCAGAAGGAATAAATGACAGAACACTTCTGAAAAATCTTGCCAAGCAAACTGCAGGGCCTTTTCCAGGAATCAACACTGACCTGTTGGTCAACAGTATATTAAAATCATCCACACTTTATTAATACTAAGTTAAAAATAATGCATTCTTGTGCGTTTTACAAAACTTTATAGACTGCTGCAGAAACAGGTCAGAGTAAATTTACATCTGGAAATAGTCTGATTTGTTCATCAAATTTTTATTCATATTACGTGATGTATACTATAGAAACAAATTAGTACAGTAGAGTGCAAATGGGGAAACAAGTCAGCAGTGTAAAGCCTATGCACCTAAAAAGTATATTGGAGCAAAATATCACACCTATCACATTAACTTTTTAAAAGTAAGTGCATGTTCAGTGTTAACTCTCTGTGTACATATAGACAATTAACTTTAGGCCATCTATTTATAAATATGTACTGCCTGTGATACAAAGATGATATGACCTGCAAAAAAATTGAAAGCACCTTTCCAGTTTCTTTTGAGATGGAAGAAAAACAATCTCTTAGCTACAGAATATGGAATCAATAAAATACTATCTTATAATTGCTCTAAACTATCTATAGGTAGACTGTTAAGGAGGAATTGTTGGAATCAATCCAGTGGAATCTTTCCAAGTTCTCCCCCGCCCCCGTTCCCCAAGTTATTTTTTCTCCGCTGATGGGGGAGGGAGTTAATTATTTATTAGTAAATGAAGGTATCCATTTCTGTTTAAACGTCAATCAGGTGACGCCAAATATTAGTCAGTTATTAATAATTTTGAGGGATTCAAAAGATAATAAAAGTAATAGTCCATTACATTACCTACTTCAGCAAGATTGTAATGAACATAATAAATTCCAGATCAGGGTTATAACAACTTCCATCTATTTAAAATGAACTTGTAGGGTTACTTTCATTAACTACGTATATGGAGAAAATGATCTGACATATTACTTTAAAGAGCCGTAAAACTGATTAGAAGGAAATATGCTTCTCAGATAGTGATTTTGGCCGCTGGGGACATTTTATCCCAGGGAAGAGAGAAGCAAGCCAGACACCGGGAGGGGGAGGGGGAATACAATGACAACGATTTCAGCGAAGGAAAGAACTTTCCATTCTTTGGGCTGGAGAAAAGAGGCCTCTTGTTAATAAGCCTGAAGGATCTTCCATGCTACAGGCAATTTCTGCCTTGAAATGAAACTCTTCCGGCCCCTGGAATGGCCTTTTGGCAGCCCAGGGGAAGGCTGAGGTATTAAGGGGAACTCTGCCCTCACTGCAGGAAGGAGGCAAGGGAGCTAGCACTTGACTGCACTATAGAAATTACTGCGGCACCTAGAATGCTGGATCCATTTATCAATTTCATTGCAAGGAGAGAAGGGGGAGTGGAGGAGGGAAAAAAAAAAAGAACCCAAAAGTCTGCCTTTTCAGCTATATGCTAAATCTAGACTCCCAAGCCGGTCATGTGTATTATGAAGAGCCTTGGAGAAAGTAACTTAATACTAAATGATTTATACCTAATTGGATCTCTGAGTGATTAAAGTGCTGGTAATGAATGAAAAACTTCCTTCTAATACTCCACATACACACATAGGGAGAGAGAAGGGTGGGAGGAGAAACAAATGGTTCTCTCTACTCTTTATAGAAGGTTTTTTTGGGTTAGTGACCAGGCCATGACACTCATGGCTATTGAAGGAAGTTAGCAACCCCTCCCTCCTAGAGGAATGAAATATCCCAGGAAATATTAAAAAGGCATGTTATATTTCCCTGGATGACAGAAAAGGAGAAACATGTTTTAAAGACAAAGCAGCTTCCTGCAGCTCTCTGCCCCCCCTTCAGCTCCAGGGTGATGGGATTAAGTCATGGGCCTCAGGACATGATAGGATTATCACTCTATCCATCTTGCAACAGAACTAACCACATTGCACCTGGGGAGATTGTGTCACCAGCAAGGCTCAACCAAGACTGATAGACAGTCTACAAAGTTAGCTAAGACCCCTGCCCTATCGGAGTCTGACAGCCAATCAAAGTGCATTTCTTACACAGGAACAGGAAGCTTTGGGGTGGAGCCCAAAAGAGTATATAAAAAACCCAGGTACTCTCAGCAAGGGCCTTCTTTTCCTTCACCCAACATCTTGAAACATGTCATCACCTTTTCTGTTCAGGAACACAAGCCATGTGCTTCTGTCCACCATTAAACCATCTTTCCAAACAGCCTCCATGTTTCCAGTGTCTTTTTCCCACTTGGAATTGAATCTAGATGGACATTTCTCCAAACATTATGAAGCAGTGGTGGGTTCCTCACCTTCCCTACCAATTCGCTTTGCATCAGAAGTGCGTATTTTGCATCACACCTAGGTAAAAACCTTCTGCTCATGTGCAGAGGGTTCTTTTCTCCATAGTGGGTGGAGATAGCATCCAGTAATGGGATAACTCCATCTTTTAGCTCATTGGACTGAATCTGCGAACTGCGATGACACGCCTCCTCTGGTTGTCCTCCCAGCTTTTAGACTCAGTTGAGTGTTGGACTAGACCAGTGATGGCTAACCTTTTTTTTCTTGCGTGCCAAAAATGGCAGCATGTGCGCTAGCATGCACACACATGCTGGCACACAACCCGCCCAAGCACACTGCACTGCGTATGTCTGCGCCCCCTCCATTTGCCTGTTTTTTGCCCTCCAGAGGGTTCAGGAAGCTTCCCTGAAGCCTCCAGAGGGTGAAAAATGGCCCAACGGGGCTTCTCTTTTGCCTGTCGAGCTGTTTTTCACCCTCCGGAGGCTTCAGGAAAGCTTCCTGAATTGTCTGGAGGGCAAAAAACGGCCCAATGGGGGCGCACGCGTGCATGCGCAGTCCAGTGTGTGTGTGTGGTGGTTGTGTGCTGGCATGCATGCGTGTGCTAGCGCACACTGCCATTTTTGGCATGCAAGAAAAAAAAGGAAGTGTCCTGAAGCCTCCGGAGGGTAAAAAACGGCCAAAACTCAAGGGCGAAAGTGCTGGAGCTGACAGGGCAGTGCCTCGTGTGCCCTCAGAAATGGCTCCACGTGCCACCTGTGGCACGCGTGCCATAGGTTTGCCATCACTGGACTAGATGTATATTTGTGGTTCTCTTCATTTCTTGATACTTCTCCACAGTTCCATCTTGGTTCCCACCTAAACGTGGTAGAGCAATCTTGATACCAGTGTGCCAGGCTTCTTCCTGCAGCCACTGAAGGCCACACCGTGGTGATACAATTGCCAGTTGGCAGCGTATCAGGGCAGTGCCTACAAGTTCGCGCTGGAATGCTGACCCTATATATTTTTGCCCACAACCCACCATCAAGCCTCCAGATACCAGCAAGCGGACACTTTTCCCCCCACATTTTTTTATTTTATTTTTATAACAACACACAACTCACAGCATCTGTTGTCAGAGTACATACC
>JANHFT010003028.1:63591-84005 GCA_032467955.1 Pseudoxenodon macrops | reverse complement strand
GTCTGAGTCAGTTGTGTTGTTTTGTGTTGTGTAAAAGTGTAAAAGTTTTTTGTGTTCTGTGTAAAGTGCAAAAGCACCCAGTCACCTGACCTCCAAGCCATGCCCACAAAATAAGCCACACCCACAGAACTGGTAGGGAAAAATTTTAGATTTCACCCCTGACATGCATGCTAAAAACCAGAAGACCAGGTGGCTGGTGTGCGTATGCACGCTGGAAACTGGAAGATCATCTTTCAGGCACGGGGAGGCTGCTTTTCCGGCAGGCAAGTGCGAGGTCCTGTTTTAGCACTCGGTGCTAAAAGGTTCGCCAACACTGCTATAGCCAATCAGTGTAGTTATGAGAGAATTACTATTCTTCCAAAGTTTTGTGAAGTGCACCGAAAAGATATCTACATGAAAATTAAGCACAGCACGCATTGAGTGAGCAACCTGTGGATCACAGCAGAATTCACATGATAGGAAGTCTACTGAGAATCCCTATCACTTGATTGGCAGCTTCTAAAAGAGGTGAAGGCTTTACATATATGAATTTCACTCTTTCATCCTGAATCACAACATGAACCTTATGTAAGGATGCTGAGAAACAGACCAACAGAGAGTCCTGAGAGAAAGAAAATATATTCAGTTTTAGAGGAATTATAATTATATAATTTCACATACAC
Organism: Pseudoxenodon macrops; assembly: GCA_032467955.1. Classification (NCBI taxonomy): domain Eukaryota; kingdom Metazoa; phylum Chordata; class Lepidosauria; order Squamata; family Pseudoxenodontidae; genus Pseudoxenodon; species Pseudoxenodon macrops. Next base: position 83,343 of record JANHFT010003028.1, on the reverse strand, counting down.
TTTTGAGATTTCGCTCCTAAATGGCTGCTTGTGTGAAGGCTCTTTTGCCTTTCTAAGCAGTGTGTCTAAAGGAAAAGTGACTGAATATTCAACCAAAGGCACTTTGTACCTTGATGTTCAAAAAAGTGCACGTAGCTACCCTTCCTCCCCCATTCCCCCGCCTGTATCTTTTCTCATTACAGGCAGCGGTCCAAAACCAATACAAATTAAATAAATATCCTGCTGAGAGCTTTAGGTTTGAAAATAGCCTTTTTTGCTGTACAGATGTGCACTATCTACAACTGCCTTGGCCATCTTTAGTTGCCATTTATTTTATTTCATTTAAAAAAATTAAAACTAAAAGAAGAAGAAATTAAAATCTAAATATTATCAAGGAAGCAAGTGTTTGCATTTGTACACTTTGATTCCATTTTCCCTCAGCATGCCTTGTGCTTTCATCCTATAATGGCTCTTCTTTGTGAATCCCCATCTCCTCCCACCTCACAAAATAACCACAGCTCAAACAGTCAGAGACAGATCAAGACTGATAAAAACACTAATCAGTAGCTCCATTTACAGATACATATTAATGGATACAGTGCAATTTTGCTTAATGTCTTGCTGTCTTCTTACTACTGCAGTTCCCATCGGTGCATTCTCACATAAGAGGCTTTGCCAGATGGAAAATAAAACTCCATTTTTATAGATATTTCCAGGCAGGAGAAACATTTGGTTTGCATTAGTTCTAAATGTATAATATTTATTGCTTGAGCTATTTTGTCTTTTATAGGAAGAATAAGAAGAACAAAAATAGGCCTTTAACTGGAAAAAAATATTTTAGAAAATAAAATCTGCTAACAGCAATTTTTATGGTCTAAGCTTGTAAGGTTTCCATATATAATACAGTAATAAACAAATAATGGAGGTTTCTTAGATATATTTACATTTTGCATCATTTGTTTACCTAAACTCAAATTGCACAGTATGTTTTAGGGCAGGGGTGTCAAACTCAATTTCATTAAGGTCCACATCAGGGTTGTGTTTGACCTTGGTGGCCAGGGTGGGTGTGGCCAGGGTGGGTGTGGCCAGGGTGGGCATGGCCAGATCGATATCACTCGTATCGAGGGCACCTGTGGTGGCTCATGTCCCCTGCCAGCAAAAAGGGTATCCCAAGCTCTGTTTTTGGCTGCAATGGCCTCCTGCAATCCTCTGCCAATGAAAATAGAGCTCGGGAGGGCTGGCAGGGCGGTCCTTTGCTGTTTTCAGGGCAGACCCATGGGCCAGATCTAAGCATCCCCTGGCCTTGAGTTTGACACCCCTGTTTTAGGGAACCTACCATCCCAAACATGATGTTGCATCTCAAGCAAAGAATCACAGGCGTGACGTCACCAATAGCCGGGATCGGGATTGGTGAAGACGCGCCGGGCAGCTGGAGGGAAATCCTCAAGCTGCCATTGGTTGGGCGTTTGACAGCGCCTTGTATAAATAGCTGTCAAACGCCCGGGTTGTTCAGTCAGGTTTCCACTGTTAATAAAGTTTATCTTTGTTTGAACCTGGCTCACCTCAGTCCTTGCTATATTTGGCAAGATCTAATACATGACATATTAAATATTTACTTTTGATAAATAACGGAACTGGAAGCAAGTATGATAAAAACATAGAGTGAGTTTTAACGAAACAATTATTTTCCTATTATAAAAATAAATAGGATCAAAGTAAGTTTTGCTCTGACAAATCAATAAGGTTTATCAGAAATGCTGATATTTATAGGATCAAGCTATAAATCTTTGTTTCGTTAGGAGGATGGTGTTTTAAAAAAAGATGGCTGCAATGACGTATAGAAACTCCAGACCCTTTTTTTTCTGTGTGTACTTCATGCATCTAATACATAAAAGGGCACATTTTTAACAGCACACATGCAGTTGTCATCTTGTTTATTGGTCTCCTCCTCCAGGTACCCCTATTTTATTATTTATCCTATGGATGAATATTCCTTATTTGAAGTTGAAATACACTCAGAGCAATATATGAGAGGATGAGAAAGTATAGTAATTGTATAAAATATAATTCCCAGTGTTTCTATTTTAAATATAACAAAAGAGTGTGTAGGGAAGATCCACATAGTGCATGAGAATCATTTGGTATAATTGGGGATCCTTTAACAATAAGCAAAATAAAATAATCATACAATCTCCCTGATGATGTTACTTACTGGGGTAATGAAATGTCTGCAAGCAAACAATTGAGCTCAGAAAACATCAAGAACTCCATAATCTTACCACCCTATAGGTGGAGAATAGGTCAACCTATTCTCCAAACACCTGAATGTAGGAAAAGAACCAATGGATGGAAACTACCGTAATCAATTTAGAACTAAGAAGAAATTTTCTGACATTAGAACAATTAATCAGTGGAACAACAACCAGAAACTATGGATGTTACGACACTAGATGTTTTTAGGAAGAGATTGGACGAGTATTTGTCTGAAATGGTATAGTTTTTTGCTTGAGCCAGGGGTAGAATAGAAGATCTCCAAAGTCCCTTCCAACTCGGTTATTCTGTTATCACTCATTTAAAAGTAGGATATCAATGGAGTCTTTAATTGGATGTTACCTGTTTTTTCTTGGCAGTATTTACCTACTCAGAAAAGTCATGGCACACCTGACCCTAGAAACAGAGCAGGCCAACCTGGTAGCCAATTGCAATTCTACTAGAAAATCAAAAAAAGAGGGGAACAGCTACAAATCTGCAACTTTATGAAGCCCAGATGTGATTCGTGATGATCTGGATGAAGGTTGTAAAGCCAGTGTTATCCTAGGGCAGGTTTACTCAATTAACGGTTTGCTAGGAGATGTCCCACTGTTCCTTTGTCTTGTTGTAGAATACAGGTGCCCTCCAAAAGAATGGTTGGGATTCCATAAGCGTGCTACATTTTGTGTAAATTTAATAGTTTCACTCTAAAACATCACACACTTTTTCACAAGAATATCAAATATTTCTGAGACATGGCAATCTGTTTGATGGGTTGGATTAAGAAGTAGGAAATGATCTGAAGGACCCAGTGAGTAACATGAATTCTAAATTATTTTGATCCCAGTCCAACATTTTAACTGCATTGTAATTTTCCTTTTTGTTCTTTTTTACCTAAAAATGTAGCAGTTATTGAGTGGGTGTATACAACTATTAAATCGTGTGTATTTACATTAAAATATTTCATTACATATAATAGTCTCTGTTTTATGCTAGCCAGTATTTTCACCAGCATTTTTTCCAGAACCATCGCCTCTGTTTGAGTTTACAATAAGCAAGTAATTATAAGCTTTTATAAATATAAATTTTGAAAGAAGTCCAGACTATTGAGCAATATAATTAAATAGAGGCCCTAACCTGACTGTGAGCTTCTCTCTACTGTGCTTAGTAGAACAATTAGCAAAATCTTAATATGGATTAAAAAGTTTTGCTGTCTGAATGAATGTGGAAAAAGCTTCTGAAATTCATATACTGTCTTCCACAGAGACTTCACAGATTTTGATCCTGTCAGTAACCCTATTGTGTCTGACATTTAGATGGACATATTGAATGTGTCTGGAACAAAATTCTGCTCAACCCATTTCCACAGGAGGCTACATTGAATAATATTAATGATGGGAAGATGGGAAGAAAATAGAAAAATGGGGACTGGCTTGATCACTTAACTTTAATTCTTTCATAATATTGGTTTCATTGAAGCTCAGTTCAAAACAACATCAAGTAATTTTTATATATTCCAAGAAGTGTAATGTTGATTTTCAACTTAATTTGGAATGCACTTTGATAAACAGTTATTGGCACTAAGAGATGTTATTGTTGGAAAACCTATCATATGGACTTAGGTCTTGTGTTCTCCCACAGTTTGACATATGGCATGCATTTTTTAAAAAAAATAACATTCATAAAACATCTGTTAGAAATTAGAGAGTAACACATTTAAGATGTATTAAAGTGCACTCTGATTAGTATTTCAGCAATAAAAATAAGGTATTCTGACTGAACTGTCTGTACTTTCACGCATCTGCCAACCATCTGAAATTTGCAAACACTTCTCAATAAATGTTCTTTGTACTTAAAAAAAACCCCACCATGGTAGGAAAAAATTGTGCCCCAAGTGGGTAATTTCTTCTAGTACTTTCAAAAAGAAAAAATAATAAGTAAAGGGCGATAAAGGCTGAGTGATTGCATGAGATGATAAAAATATCTTTTTTTAAAAATCCGACCTGCTGAAATTTGGTATATGAACCATAACACAGTGTTTCGTTCACATAAACCTAAATACTTAGGCAAAAGTGTGTGAAGCATTTTCACAATAAACCAGTGCCAGTCACCAATAATTGATGGATTACTGGCCAGAGGATCAAAAGAATAATATGAAGTATACATATTAAAGATAAAGAAGCTATGCCTTCACAAGAAATGTCCCAAAAGCCTTTATGTGAGTTTCCCCTCACTTGCTATATCAATGATGGCAAACATTTCGGCTCCTCAGCATGTCAAAATTTTGGAAAATGCCTAACATGACTCTGCTGGTGTGTCATTCCCTCCCCTGAAACAAAAGGGAAACAATTGTCTATCTCCTACAGCCCCATTTAGGCGATCTTGAACAGCAGCAGTCAGCTGCAGCACCAAGGCTGGGCCTCAGCTTCAGCCCTAGCCTCATTGCTATCACTGAAAAGGACCATCTTATGCCGCTTCTGAATCAGAGGTGGGGTTAAATCTTCTTACTGCTGGTTCGCTCAGGGGCATGCTGCGGTTGCGTGTATGCTTTGTGCGCCACGCGCGCACGCACAGTGCTTTTAAAAATCAAAGAACCAGCTCGGGAGTGTGGCAGGCCCTAACAGTTCTACTGAACCGTGCTGGTAAGTTACTAACGGTTCAATAGAACCGGACTGAACCGTTAGGAACCCACCTCTGTTCTGAACGTATGAGAACCTTGGGGAAAGGTTGATTGCTCCCACAGTCCAGCACTCACTAGAATCTCCTGCGTATCACTTACCTTCAGGCCTCTGCAGCCTCCAAAAACCCTTTGAAAGTGTAATCACACTCTTGCATGACTTTTAGAAGTTCTGGAGGGTCAGAGGCCATACAAGAACAACTCTAACCTCATGCAGCCTCCACAGCTTCCAAAAATCACACCGAGAATGGGACAACTTTTGAGAATTGCAGTTGGGTATTGGTGATCATACAGCTTCCTCATATAGATCAAACTCTGTAAAGTCAGGTTAGTATCTCTTGATTTTTTTTTCTTTAAACAGATTGAAGTCATGGTCTTTGTTAATTATTATACTGATGCTAAGTTACTGCAAAGTAAGGAAAGAAACCAAGCAGTTGCAATCTTTATAGAAATTAGCCATACATAATAAAATATTTCCTTTTTTTATAAAAAAAAAGAATTAGAAGCATGTGTGCTTTTCTTTCTCTTGCAATTCATACTTTCCATGGTCTTTGGTTTGCTGAGCTCCATTTATTCTGCTTTTGCACCAAGGTAGTACAAATGGGAAGAGAAAATGGTCCTTGACCATGTGCAGTACATCTTTTCACTTTCCTTACAGTACTGTTGTGAATCTTCCCCATTTTGTTGCCCCTTAGGGCCCAATTCAATGATGAGAATTGATTTTTTGGTACTTCAGTGATCATGAGTGGAAACTAGCTATATTATTTTTTATTGAATACAGTCTGAAAGCATGAACACTCAAGCTCTCCTCAATAGCCAGTAATAAAGTAATACGAACATTTCCAACATCTTTGTAATTTCATTATTTCAAATCTCTTTGGAACACTACATTTTTAGCCAGAGTTTTTTGTGGATGTGAATTTCATATTTATTATATTGACCAAGGTGATTTCTCTCATTTGGCACCTGTGTCTTGGATCGTAATAACTTCTGAAGAAGGCATTTAGAGTTCAAGCAGATCTGTATGCATCTTCCTCTGCAGATACCCTTATCTCCAACAGTTGTGATAGGATCTAGTCCAGATTCCCACAAGGGAAGGGAGTGCATTCCAGAGAAGCAGAAAAAGCTCAGTTCAGATAGTTTGTGTGAAAGAAAGAGGGTGAAGATTTTTCCTCCTGAATAGTTTCCAGATTACATGCTTTATGGAGGTGATGGTTTGCTTTAGTTTGGCAAGATTCTGTCCATTGGTGAGGAAAAAATAAAGAAATCTGCTTGGAAGAATCACAATGTGTTTTTCTTGGTTTCTGTCAGTTGATTTCAAAATGATACTAAACAAATTCACACTTTGAAAACAAAAAGATTGTGTATTTTATGAATGTTAGAGAGACAGATAGACAGACACAGAGAATTTTCTAAGAAAATTAAAAATAAGACACTGAAGACACTTTATTCATTGTTATTAGATAACAAATTGCAATATTGGTATTTGTGTATGTCAATATGACTACAAACACTTCTTTTGAGGTCCACCAGGTTTTGTGCCTTTCCAGATTTTTTTTTAAAATGTTACTTTTAAGATTAAAATAGGGGGGGAGGGTTTGGAGTCTCATATGTTGCTTGGAAGCAAAGCTAATTAGAATGCCTCTCAGCCTCACATAAATCTGGAGAGAATCTGAAAATAAACAGACAAAGTTCCACACTGTTTCATTCTAGGGGCATGAAGGTATATTCAAAGTAAACCAATCTGCAATATTTCGCAAAATAAGGAGTTGTTTGGTTGTCAGTCACATTCTCTGCTTTCACGGAAGAAAGTCTACCAAACCCTGTGGTTTCAGGGACCTAAATTTCACAACAGAAATAATAGCCACCCGAGCAACAACAATGCCTTGTATTGTAATCCTTGATCCATTGATTCATACAAACAGAAAAGAGCAGACATTGCAAACATTCCATTTTTCCAGAAATGCATTGCAAATTCATCTTAAACTCTGGTATTTCTTTTTATGTCAGAAGTATAGTTTCTTTTTCTTTTCTTTTTTTAATATGGTAGTTCTTTTGGTCTGGCTTTTCATATAGAGTAAAGAATCATAGTCTTGAACTCCAAATTTGCCTGTGCCTTGGACTTCAAGAAAAGAACATGTATCTTTGTAATTGATGATGCAAAGGTTTTTTGTATTTTTTTTTTTAAAGAAAGACTTTCTGTAAAGGGAGAAATTTTCTCCCGGAGTGACAAAAGCAGTGATTACTGGGGTAAGGGGAAATCTCCTGCAGGTATTAGTCTTATCGTAAGAAGTGCCAAAGGTCACTATGGCACTTGTGATGTGGAACCGTGATGAAATACTATGGGAAAAAAGCAAGTCCCACAGCAGCAGCCTAGGCATTTGGTGGTCACAGCTATGCACCACTTGTGATCAATGAGTGTGAAGGCAAGGTCAGGGCTATAGCAGTGGGAGATACAGGCACTTTGCAATCTAGCCGGGCCCCAACGAGACGGCTGAAATTCCACGATTCATTTATCATAAACTAGCAATTTGCAAATGTTAGCACTTTTCCCACAGATCATGAGCAGTGAGTGACTTTAATAAAAGAGAGGGAGAGGGAGAGGGAGAGAGAGCGAGGGAAGGAAGGAAGGAAAGAAACCTTATATAATTAATGCAACTTCTTGAAACTGCTTTAATTGGGAAAGTGTTACCTTTTTGTAAGTAATTGCCATGCAGGTTCTTGTCTGGCTTCCAGATTCTGTTGTTTTACATCAGTTTTACATCACTTAATTAGCCACTTGTCTCTGTTCCTGGTATTTTTCTCCCCTTTTATCCTTAATTGTTGTTCTGAGATGATTTCCTATTTTTTTGACTCTGATGATCATTAAAAGCTTGAACACTTCTGTTCATTTAGAACCTATGGCATTTTTAAACTTTAAAGAGCTCAAAGGAGAAAACCCTGGAATAAAAATTTAAACAACAACAACAAGGATGAAGAACTTGTACAAAAACACAGCAAGTTGCAAATAGCTATAGCAGTTCTATATTTACATGTTTGTGTTTAAGGTAGAAGGAGGTAATACCCTTCTGCCTTAAGCTATTTCCTAATTTAAATTTTATATTAGGATTACATTCTAAAGATAAGGCTTCCTCAAGTTTTCTTGGCAGAAATACAATTTGAAATTGCATTCTACAAGGATATTTTCCCCTACTCTTCAGCCTAGCCTACAACCTTGAGATCTCCTGATGCCAAGACATCCATTTGCTAATCTGGTCTGACCCCGAATAGCTTTTTCAAGATTAGCCAAAGTTGGCATACTAGTCACTTTCCAAAATTGTACTCAAACTAGCTTGGATCAGACTCGCTCCTACTTAGATCTAAAAATAGACCTAATAATATTAGTAAAGCATAGTTTAGCCACAACATTAATGTAATTAGTGTTGATTTCAATGATATCCTTTGAAAGAATAATGCCTGGAATGAATCATGGGTTCTTATTTTGATGCATGAAAAAATAGTTCTCCTCCAGAAAGGGAGCCATTTCCCTCATTTCAATTTATGAAATGAATGTAGAAGAGTAACTCATTTTGGTACTAGCCAGGGGTGAGTTCTAACTTACCTCGCTGCCAGTTCGCTGTCTCCCATGCTGCGTGGCCGTATGCGCGCTTCACACACACGCGCATGCGCAGTACAAAAGAATTCCAAAAATTCCCCCCCAAGAAAAGGCCAAAAACAAGATGGTGATGCATGCGCATTGCCAGAAACTCGGCTTCTGCGCATGCACAGAAGAAAGGAAGGCCGGAAAAAATTCAAATTTTTTTAAAATTTCCAAACAAAAAAATTAAAAAAAAAAGATGGTGGTGTCCATGGACCAGAACCGGTTCCATGATGTCACCAGCAGCTTACTATCTACCCTATAGAACTGGTCCGAACTGGTAGGAATCCACCTCTGGTACTAGCCCTTCCAAAACAATAGATGCAGACTGCTCACTTTCACTAAACAGACCTTTATTATGGAAGAAGTGTGAGAGGCCTATATAAAGGTTTCTCATTTGAAAGTAGAATACTCACTGGGATTCTTATGTTGTCATCATAACCTTCCTTCTAATAAATGTTTATTAATCTGAGGTTTGACAGATTTGTTCTTTAGGTTAATTGTTTCCAGCCCAGTTTCCTTGGAGAGAGGTTTTTTTTAGAAAGCAGGTTTTTTTAAAAAAAAAAAGGAACTTACTTTTAAAGGCAAATTAAGCAAACTAACCCAGGTAAAAACAACGTTCTTATAAACTAAAAAACAAGTGACTTTGCCTCAGAAGAACAGATTGCATCCCTCATGCCCAATGGTTATGTGTTTTGTAGGGTGAGTTGAACACACCTGTATTCATATAAACCAGACACATACAGAGAAGAGTTGTGCAAAACGTAAGAGGGGATGCTTCAATCTGGTGGTGATTTAATACCACCACTACTACCACACCTCCCATTTTGCAAAGCAAGGCACAATGCAACAGAAACACTGCTTTGCTTTGTTACAACGCTGAGGATTTCTTAGCTTTGGCTCCAAACTACTTCCAAAAATGTGAAGCTATCCAGTACTATAAGCACTTGCCTATAATTACAATAAACACAGAGTTAAATGATATGTCCTGTAAACAGTGTCTGTGTGTTTTAGTTCTGTCTGTACAAACAGACAAATTACATTACCTGGGTACAGGAAGGAGGAAATAAAATGCCAGTTGCATCAATGAACAAGGAAAGTGTAAATCTAATCCTCTTTCAGTGTGATCTTGAGGGAATTTTTCCTTCACGGATGCTATTTGTTTTGGAGAAATTCATCTGGAACTTCATCTCAACACTATTACTGGTTTCAAGTGGGGACAACAGCAAGGAAGGAAAGAGTTAACTTCTTACTCCACGCCTGCTGAGATCGGGTAAATTATTCCTTTAATCCCCTATATGGTTGGCTGCTGCTGCTGAAAACAATCCAGCATTTGAAGTAGAAATATGGATTGAATTTTACATATACAGTAATTCAGTTCTTAGTGTTAACAATAACCATAATTATTTTCTAAGGAACTATTCTGATATGCTACTATTTCTAATTGTGAAAATTTCATTATTCTAAGAAATATTATTCCTGTCTCTATAGTGACCTATTCACACAGGTATTTGCATCAACGAATGTTTTTTAAAAGACAAGATGGCAGATTTAATCACATGACTGAAATCTAAATGAAGTGAGCCATCTTGCCTTTATAAAAAAACACCTCTCTGTTCTTGATATAAACACAAATACAGATGGCATGTGCAAGTAGTCATTTCCCCAAATATTGGTTCTCAGAACATGATAGGTTTCTGTGGTTAATCTGTGGTTATTATAATACAACTTTAAATGTGTAGATTCTATAAAGGTAACTATACCCATAGCAAAATGAGTGAAACTTAGCTTTATAAAACTGAGAGCATATGCACCAAAGACAAATTCCTTGTGGGTCCAATCACACTTGGCCAATAAAGAATTCTATTCTCTATTCTATTCTATTAATTTGAAAGTTGTATAAAACTTTAATTTGAATGTTGTCACTTCTTCAAGTAAAATTGATTACAGGAAAGCAAAGTCCTGTTGTACATTAAGAACAGCTTCCTAACAATAACAGCAGTTCAAAAGTGGAGCCAATTATTGAGGGAAATGGTGGATTCCTCTTCTCTGGTTGTATTCCAGCCAAAGCTTAATAGCTTCTACAGTCATCTGGTTTCCATGGCATCTGTAGGATCTTTCTCCTTCTAGGAATGTGGTGGTATTGTGCTGATGTCATAAGACAGTGATGGCTAACTTTTTTGCCATCATGTGCCAAAAGCAGGGGGAGCATGGGGGGTTGCACACATGTGTGCCCACACCCATAATGCAATGTTCTCTGCCACACGTATGTGTGCATAATCACCCCACACAAACTACCCCCCGCGCATATGCACAGGCCTCACTGAAGCCTCCTGAAGGTTCCAGTAGGACCGTTGTGTCCATTTTTTGCCATCTACAGGCTCCAGAGGCTTTCCTGAAGCCTGGGGAGGGTGAAAAACTGCCTCCTCCTGTCCTCTGGAAGTATGAAAATCAGCTGGCCAGCATACGCATGCACGCTGGAGCTGACATAGAGCAACATCTCACATGCCTTACCTGTTGTGAAGTTGCTTTCATCCGTTTCACTACCTGGGCCTCCCATTCCCAGTGGATGTGCCTTTCCTTTGGTTCCATTTACATACATTATACTTTCATAATCAGTTTGTACAATTGAGAGATCTGTGGAAGGAAGTCCTATTTTTGATAATTTACCAACATTTTCCTTGCATATACCTGATGATGGTAAATGTGATTTTACCGAAACGTTGTGCTAATGGCACCTTTGATTCTACACGGGAAAGAACCCGAACAACAAAATACCTACATATATATATATATATATATATATAGCTAGGTAATTTATAGCTATGTAAAAGAGAGTCAATTGACTAACACAATATTGTTTCAAAAGTTATAATTTATAATGCAGTTATTTACTTGCATTTTTGCCAAGAAACAAAAGCATTGCCATTTCTACTGAATAATCCACAATTATACTTCATATATTTAAAGGAACAGATTACTGAACCATATGGCACCATAGTTGCTTATACAGGTCATTTGCCTACTTCCCCTCTTCTTGCAGCAAAGGTTGGGTTTCCTTATCAACCCTGGGGCAAAAAAAGAAAATATTTGATCTTGCAGTTGTTGCATCAAAAACTCTAAAATATTTCATCAAATCCCCTTCACGGTCCTTCTAGGACCCACAGGCCAGATGTGTCACATGCTGGGCCCGCTCCTGCCTGGTTTAGCGAAGGGGGGGGAGTCCCAATACATCACATGACACTGCCATGACAACATGAGTTTGACACCCCTGTTCTGGTGCAATACTCTTTCCACACTAATGTAAAAAATCACATCCTGAATGGGACATAGCAAGCTTTGTTGCATACATCTATGGAGGATGCTAATATTCATATATCATTTTACATGGAAAACAAGGATGGAAAACCATTTTTTAATGAACAATGATACAACAGCATCACTGGAGTGTGTTTATTATTTTAGAGCAGCAGAGTAGAGACTAAATATTTTGAAATGAGTGATGTGATTTTTATATACATATGTACTGTATGAAATCTAGCAGAGTTCATTATACCAGCTAGATTTTAGTAAATAGAATAAAGTTTGTTGGTCTGTGTTGTATTGAAAAATAATTTGATAACTACCTATATGTATGACACATTGTAATTTGCATGATATGTCTTTTATCGGGTTTAGCTATGATAATAAATTTATTACTACCAGTATTACTAAATAATGATATCACTATTATTATTGTCATCCAGTTGTTGTCAATACATCCGTACATTCTGGCATGGCCAATGATAAGAATTCTAGCACCGACTGGAATGATATCAGAACCCCAACCAGAGGTGATATTCAGCAGGTTCTGACCAGTTCTAGAGAACCGGTAGCAGAAATTTTAAGTAGTTCGGAGAACTGGTAAATACCACCTCTGACTGGCCCTGGCCCCATCTATTCTCTGCTTCCCAAATCCCAGTCCCTTCCCTTGGAATGAGGAGGGAATGGAGATTTTACTGTATCCTTCCCCTGCCATGCGCACCAAGCCATGTCACGCCCACCAAGCCATGCCCACAGAACCAGTAGTAAAAAAAATTGAATCCCACCACTGACCCCAACTTGTACATAAAGACAGTTATTTTTGTATATCTAAGGATAATCTATGTTATTTCCTCATGTTTTTGCAATAACACAATATGATGCTGAAAAATCTGGAACACATTGCGAATTGCAGGGCATACCCCTGAGCAGAGTATACAAAGAATTGTGCTGACAGTATAACTAAGATTATTGCCATTATGGACATAAATAATTAGTTCTTTTCAGGAAAGAGGAATAATGTTCTGAGATTACAGATTCACGCCAAAGGCAGCTTTCATTTTTTTAAAAAAAAGCTAACTATTGTAAAGTTCTAATGCTGTATTATCTTTTATTATATATTGTATACTATATATTCTTTATTGTAAATTGCAAGCTATCATAGTACAGAATCTTTGCTATAGCCTGGATCTTTTGCTTATATTTCTCTCACCCAGTAAATTAATTCCATTTTCAAAATGCTAGCAATTCCATATTTATTTCTTGAATCAGAATCCCCGTGTGACCCATGGATTTGGATTCTGAAATTTTATTTGAAGAATCATTGACTTTAGGGAAAAAAAGGTTTGCATGAACTAATGAAAGATTCTCATTGTTTTCTCATGTTTATTCATTTTTTGGGTTGTGCGTCTTTTCAGTTTAGTTCTGCTTTTTATGGAAGCAGAAAAATCTCCTTTGTTATTACAAATTATTTTGCAATATGCTGCTATCTCTGATCAGATGGAAGGTGACTAGGAATGAGCCTTAAAATGTCAGATCCATCTATTACGGTATAAGAGAAAACCTCCTGAAAATCTAAGGTCCTGGTAGTAATGTTAGGACTATGGGGATATCAAAATATGGGCCCTTGAGTGGTGATTTATGATGTCACCAGAAGCCCATGACATCCATTGCAGACTTGTAAGATATGACTTCCTCTCATTCAATTCACAGACTGTTCACTGTACTGCAGTTCATACACTAAGATTTTATAGGTGTCCACGCAGAAACTTTAATTAAAAAATATATATATAATGGAGCAAAGTCACCATATTTCAGCTAAGTAGAGTGAAAAACCGGTACTTAAAAAAAAAGGAATTAGTGAGAACTTACAATAAAACTGTGCCATCTTTTAGCAAAGGACAGAAAAGGGGATTGGGTCAAAGAAAGGAAAGGAATGGAAATAATACACTACTTCCTTGTTCATCTTTCCTGAAATCATCTTCCATTGTGCTACAAAATTACAATTTGTTGTATCTCTCACAGAAGGCAGACCTTTATCTGAAGTGCTGTTATAGTATAATTCTCCAATAAAAAGCCATTTGCATTCCAGGTTTGAATGCAGGTATAAAGCACCAGGAGAAAGGAAAATAGTCCCCATCAATATTTTAGCCCCTGAACAGCTGATTGAAGTATGACATCTTCCTAACCTCCATCACACACTATCATTAAAATTTAGCAGTATGATTAGGTTGCATTGTATTTTTAATTAAATTATAGTAATTATACTATAAGAACAGAATTATACTTACTGTGTAAATAACTGTGCTATTTAAGTACTGTATTATAAAATTATATATTATTTCTAAATCAGCATATGCAATTTTTTTTTTATGTTGGCAAAGAAGGATCCAACACTATTAGTAGCAAGCTTTCTATTGATGGAAAGGCAGTTTCTAAACCTTAGAAAGAAATATATATATCTGGGAAACTATCATGCTGACCAAATTTGTGAAAATACAGCTCATGCTATACAGAAGATATTTAATCACGGCCAATTTTCACTATTACATGCTGAGAGCCAAATCATGCATTTTATGTATTGTTTTACACATAAAACATAATACATTATGTTTTCTTGAACTTGAAAAGTCGAACAGTGTCAGATCTAGATATTATTTGGATAAGTCATCAGGAACTTTAGAACTGTAGGTTAGAGACAGGGATCATCTCAAAAAAAGATAAAAATCCTGTGCTATTGCCAAAAAAACCTACTTAACTATACATGTCTATGGAGACTCTCAGTCATCCAGGTCATGGTTGTCCCAAAAGCAGATGGTTGTGCTTTTTTTTCAAGAGGCAACTGGACTTTCTGGTTTTTCCTTGAAGACATTTCAGCTGAAGAAGCTTCTTGGATGAGAAGTGAAACAACTTCAAAGAAAAAACAGAAAGTCCAGTTGCCTCTTGAAAAAAAGCACCTTTGGGACTACTTAACTATACCCATGTAGCAAAGGAGTGAAGATCAATTCGAAGGGCTATGCACATGCTGATCAGAGTTAGCAGAGATTCGGAAATGAGAACGTGATTTCTTTCCCATTCGGTTGTCATATGCAAACTCAAACCTCTGTAAAGGACAACAGCTGGGGCTGAGTGACCAAGGATTCTTTCCTCTCAGTTCATTCAAGAATTGGTAAATGTTTTTGTTTAGTTTCTTATGTCATTTCAGCCATTGTGATATGTAAACTATGTTTTACAGCTCTGGGTCATGCCAGAGCCCAGGCCAAAATGGCCTATTCAACAAAGCTATGGTTTAAACATTTAATGCAATGTGTGAAGACTAAGGACAGACTATGGGATGTTGGAAAAGTGACAATTAGCTGGATTGATATGATTTGTGGCCCGCAAGATAGTGTAATGTCTCTGAGCACTCTGTGTAAACCTAGCCAACTTGAAGCTGTTTTCACATTACATATACGCAAACCTGATGTGTCAGGGAAAATACATAATTTGGCTTTGCAACATTTAGAGATAAACTACTAGGTAATAGAGGAAAGAGAAGGAGAGACGCAGTACTGCCACCTAATCTTCCTATTTGATAGGGTGGGATTTGACTCAGCAGAAATTTCTGATACCCCTTCATTCACTTAGGCTAAAGAGCAGGTGACAGGAAAGGTGGAAGCTTGCAATGCTCTTGCTGGTAATCAGAAAATATTGCTCTCTTCTGCAGTGCTATCACTCTAATGTTTTTCTTCTTAAGGAACAAGTTTGGTTTTTGCTTTTTGGTCTTACAAAACCATTCCCTTATTGAATATGCTGGTGAGACTTTGTTTTTTTTAATGAAAAATGTATTGCTTTTAAAACAATAGCAGAAAAAGAAAAGAAAAAACAAAAGGAACAAAACACAAAGAGACGTACATGATCAAAAATGTGCTTAAAACTAAGTGAAAAATACAATGGAAAAAAATAGGATATATGTCATTATAACAGTAAACAGTTAAAATTATATATATATATAATTATCAAATGCAAACATTACAAATATGTGTGTGTGTGTTTTTTTTTAATAGTTACTTAACATATACCGGTATTTTTAATCTACTGTATTTTGTATAAGGTCCCCTATTTCGTTATATTTATTCACACAAAATCTATGTCTATAGGCAATCTGCTCAGAGGTAGCAATTGCAATCAGGTCTAGCACTGTGCTAATTAGTACTAATCAGGTCTTCCATCCCTTGCATGAAAGCAGCCATGCATTCACCTTTCCAATGTTGCAATATCAGTCTTTTAGCTATAATAAAGGGCACAGAGAATCCATTTATATTGTCCAGTTGTCAGATTCCAGGTAGTGGTTATGTAATTCAAAAGAATATTATTCCTCTGAAAATGTTTACCCTTTGTTGAGCAGTCACATTCCTATGCTGGTGAGCCTAACTGTGCCTTTCCCTGGATGATACGCTGTTAAAATATGTTTGCTATCTTAGAATGCAATCACAGTCTTGAGCATTACGGTATTTTGGACAATGGCCTGAGGAGATGCTGGATGCAAAATTCTACAGTTACTTCTTTGCCATGTTATAACCTGAGCAGTGCATATATTCAGAGAGACCTAGGTGGTTTTTTTTGCTTTTTGTTTTGTTTAATACATTTCTCCTTCCAACTAACCACTGAATTTTTTTTGACTTTCTGCTTTTGCTACTAAGGCTGCTGCTGCCATCTATACAACACAGGCAAAAATGTCTGTGTTAATACATTTTAGGGCTGGTTTTAATTTCTACAGTGCTCCCTTTAATAACAATGTCTAATTAAAACATCTGTTAAAAAGTCTGTAACATTAACTTTACAGGCAGAATTTAATAGAATTATGCTGGGAATTGCTAAGCATTTAACGGGTTTCCTAATTGCAGTGCTTAAAATAATCCACAAATTAAAACCAAACCCTTCCCTTTTTTATTATTATTATTATAACAGCAAATACCATGCTCAAAAGGCAGGCAAGCTTCTAATAATGGAGTGTGGAACCACAACAGCTTCCAATCAAAAAGTCTAGAGATCTATACAGCTGTGCTCAAGTTATACAAAACCAAGAATGGATTCAAAACAGAATATGTGCACTCTTTTCAGAGATCATTTAAAAAAAATCATGAATGAATGTTTCTAGATCCCATGAATTTAAAAAGTAGCAGCTCAAACAGCCTGCAGAACATTAAATGTTTGCTTCATTTAATGATTTATTAATTTAACATTAATAAGCAGCAATATCTACAACAGACAGCATTTTCCCGTTTCAGTTTCCATAGAGTAGAGAAAGATACAGAGTGTTTTGTTACTACTGTTATTACTCATTTTGAGTAAAAACTTTAAAAATAACTTTTATATAACTATACCTACAGAGTAACTTCCAATTTACAGAGAAATAAATCGTTCAATATTTTTTGGGAGTCTGACTACTTCAAGTAAACTGGGGGTGGGGGGTATAATAGCAAATTCTCTTTCCTTTAATATGCAAATGTGTACTATATCTGCAAATGTTATCAGGGCATAAATAGCTATCTCCTATTAATATCTAGACTTTTTTTTAAAAAGCACCAACATTATGAAACATGAAAAAATGTAAAGAAAAATATTTCAAACTGAGAAACTGATTAAATCAATTACAAATTTCAGACCTTCTGGTCACTTTATCAGTAAAAGCACCATATCCATCTGTAAACAGTATTTCAGGCAAACTTTTTAAAAGAAGAACAGCATAAAACCTATCCTAAAACTCGGTTTGATATTTTGAGTTGGCTATTCAAGAATCATATTGACTGCATTCACTCATTGCACAAAGCTGGAATGTGGTTCCTTTGCTCTCGATTTATCTGACATGTGAATTCAATCATTTGTAAACTATGGTTTAAGCACTTTTGGACTGTCCTACAAATCACAATGATATGATGTGTGAATCCAGAGAATTCGGTGTTCACTTTCTGTAGCAATAGCAATAGCACTTAAACTTATATACGGCTTCACACTGCTTTACAGCCCTCTCTAAGCAGTTTACAGAGTCAGCCTATTGCCCCTAACAATCTGGGTCCTCATTTTATCCAGCTCAGAAGGATGGAAGGCTGAGTCAACCTTGAGCCTGGTGTGAGCCGATCTGTCAAACTGCTGGCAGACAGTGATAACTGTACCTGATAACTTCTCAAGTAACCCTGCATTATAAGGCTGAAGAAATATATCACCCTCCTTCCTTAAAGAAATTTATTTTCAAATTTAAAACAAACTGAAATGAACTGCATAATTTCAGTCAGTTATTTCTGATTAACATTGGGGACATCAGATAGAGAGAGGGAGGAAAAACAAACGGAAAGCTACCGATTAGATAATATGTACCAATAAATGACAGTTTTCCTAGCACATACTCTTATAAGTAGCTGTGAGGCTTAAAATTTCTTTGAGCGTCTCTTACCTCTGCTTAGTGAAAGAAAGAGGATTATCGTTCAAATGCACCCTTTTGAGCGACACAAAATTAACTACAGTGCTGTAATGGTGATTAAACAAAAACTACTTTTAATTCTTGCACATGGAAAATATCATGCAAAAACACAGAAGGGAACTTTTTTTGGTAGAATTTTTAAAATATAGTTTTTTGTTTTTACCTGAGGTTAAAAGTAGTAACAACAAAAAGAAAATGTAATACATTTACTTTTGGAGAAACTAATTAATAACAGACCTTAGAATCTCATGACTAATCTTATAGAAAAATTTAAAATGCAATAATCCATTAACGATTCCAGGAATATGGATAGATAGTCAGATCGTTTTGTCTGTTTACTTGATTGCAGTTTGGTTTATTCATAGCTCCATAGCTCTCTATCTGTTTGTCTGTCCACCTGTCTATTGGCTATCAATATACAGGATAAACAAAAACAAACAATAATTCCATAATTTCTTTTCTTTTTTTAATTGCATGTTCTTATCTCTCTCTCTCTCTCTATTTTTAAAGAACAAAATGTATTTAGAATCATTGCCTCCTAAATGTTACCATTCACACTCATGTCTCTGTCTGTGGTTATACAACTAAATGCAAACACCTAAACCTCCATTTGCCTAGTGTTTGCTTTGAAGGTTCTGCTGGCAAGGTGGAGACTGCCATTCATCAGATTGAAGAAAGTAATTTATTGGGGATTTTCTTATCTAGTGGCCTCTTCCGTATCACTGGAACCTCAGTACATTTTATCCGTAGCTCAAGCATTTGCAGGCTCATTAATGTTTAGAGCTCTTTATATATATTGTTTGGTTTCTTTCTTCAAATTTTGTTAAAAAAATAAAATGAGAATATTCCCATTTGGAAAGGAAAAATAAAAATACATTTTTCTTTCTTACTTCTGTTGATAAGTACATATTTATTTTATTAAAGGATGCATCTTTCACTACCTTCTACTATTTCTATTGCTTTTATAAAGTATTTATAAAATACCGTCAATTACTGTACCAATATAATAAAAATATATATTTCTACTTTTATATGAATGAAGCCTGCTGCACTCAGATTTAAAAATATATAGCAGTTATTTTTATAATATGGTTTTATTCAGAGTGGGTTTGTTTTCTGACCTTTAATTATTTACAGTGCCCTCGAAAAACAGGTTTGTTTGGTTTTTTTAAAAAAAATCATTTATTCAGGCACACAAACCTGGTTTGGCTCTCCAAATTTTACAATTCCTCCCCATTCCTCCTGGACTGAGTTACTTTCACAATGGAGAAGGAATCAAAAACTTGTTGCTGTGGTGATATAAAACCTTTGCCAAACCCATCTTTGAATACAGCTTGTCTGCATGGAATCCACACTGTATATCAGACACTAGTACAATTGAGCGGGTCCAGAGATATTTCACAAGAAGAGTACTCCACTCCTCTGCTCACAATAGAATACCTTATGCCA